>CM056052.1:285169721-285363797 GCA_029574335.1 Rana kukunoris
GTGCAATTGTATTTTGCCGGCGGTAGCCTTCCTTGCCAGTAGAGCACAATGCTCACTGCTAGCGGCTATAGCCGCTGTCATAAACAGGTGTGACCAGAACCTTGTGGACTGCAGCAGAGGAAACCAAACGTATGTGAAGTGACTAATGAAGTTTAATAAGATAAGTGATTATACATACACAAACATCTCCAATACCAAACAGTGAACAATAAACCAGACAGTGACCATCAAATAGCAAACAAGTATATGTATTATATGGGGAATACCGAAATCATAAATGTAGCCAGGCCAGGGTCATACACAAGAGATCAACAGATGGGGCAAGGAACAAGACAGGACAGGGAATAGGTAGACGGGATCAGACTGCAGAGCTGGGATGCAGGATAACAGGGTAACAGGAGGGACAGGATCAGGATCAGGATCAGGGTCAGGTACAGGTTCACAGGCTAACAGAATCAGGATCACAGGATAACAGGTACAGGTCAGGGCACAAGGAAGATACCAAGGCAAGTGTGTGAATGCTTGCTGGGTATTAATACACACACCTGCAATTAGTCTCAGATGACCCCCGATTGCAGGAGGCGATGTCTGCTGCACACTGCCAGGAGACACGCGCTGGTGGACATCGGTACTGCGGCCCAAAGATCTAACAGTACTACCAGCAGGTAAAACCTTCTTGACTGTTAGAAGACACCCGCTGGTGGACACCAGTACTACGATCCAAGGTACCGACAGTGCCACCAGAAGACTTTCCTGACAGCCGCCGGCAGTAATCACATGCAAAATATCTGACAAGCTGGTTGTACTGTAGTTGATTTTTTTGGATCAACTTTAGTACAACCAGCCTGTCCACAGATGAATGAAACCTTGGCTGGTCCCTGCTAAACCGGCCAAGAATTGATCCATCTATGATCAGCTTTAGAAATGATACAAAAGGTTTTGTTTAAATCTGTAAACAAGAAAAGTTCTAAGATATAACGTACATTTCAGAATGCTCACATTTACAATATTTGCAAACACTATTGTGTAGATAGATAAAACATAAAATATAATGATAAATTAGCTGTAAGTACAGTCATTTTCATGCAGCTGTATTTTTTGGATCGATTGTTTGGCAGAAGAGGGGAAATTAAAATAATCCACATAAGAGTTTGGCATGGGAAGGGTACTGTTAAATAAATGTGGTTGTCAGTGTGTTGCACAGCAGGATTTCCCATCACTAGACACTCCTATGTACCTTCATTTATTGATAGGAAATAATATACTCACATTTAGAATTCATAATTGGAACATTGATCATGCTTTACTCAGAGAACTAATGCTTTAATTTTATAATCCAGACAGCTCTGTAGTGAAGTGGTCTAAAGAACACCTACATTGCAGAACCCGTTTAACCCCTTCCATACCGGCGTATAAGAAAAACCCGTCCGGAGGAACCCCTCGCCGATGAGAGTGGACGTTACCCAACGTCCATCCCTTCTCGGCGCTACGGCGGGTTCCTCACAGATCTGAGGGCGGCGATCGGCGACACGGCGAGTCCCTCGGAGACAGCCCGTCCCGGATCGCGGTAAAGAGCCAATAGAATTGGCTCTTTTACCACGTGACCGGCTGTTTCCAATCACAGCCGGTCACTCAAACAACAAGTTGGCGTGCACTGTCCCACGCGCGTGCAGCGCGGCAATCGTGCGCGTGAATTGCGGTGATCGGGCACGAGGCTCGTCCCCTGGACATTGCCTCGTCCCGATCTGGGTAAAGAGCCAATGAAATTTGGCTCTTTACCATGTGACCGGCTGTGTCGAATCACAGCCAGTCACAAATGTAAACAAACAGCGTTGTAACCGCTGTCTCTGGGCTCTTCTCCTCACACACGGATCCTGTGTGAGAAGAAGATATCAGAAACAGTGAGTTACAGTTAGTACAGTGTAAAGTGTCCAGATTGCCCCCCCCCCGCGAATAAAGAGTACCTGTCACCCCCCCATCAAAAGTACCCAAGTACCTGTCACCCCCCCCCATCAAGAGTACCTGTCACCCCCCCCCATCAAGAGTACCTGTCACCCCCCCATCAAGAGTACCTGTCACCCCCCCATCAAGAGTACCTGTCACCCCGCCATCAAGAGTACCTGTCACCCCGCCATCAAGAGTACCTGTCACTACCACCAAGAGTACCCGAGTACCCGTCACCCCCCACCAGAGTACCCGTCGCCCCCCATCAGGAGTACTTGTCGCCTCCATCAGGAGTACCTGAGTACCCGTCGCCTCCATCAGGAGTACCTGAGTACGCGTCACCCCCATCAAGGGTAATTGTCACATCCATCAGGAGTATCTGTCACCCCCATAAAAAAGTAGTACCTGTCACCCTCATCAGAAGTACCCGTCACCTCCATCAGAAGTACCTGAGTACCTGTCACCCACATCAAGAGCACCCGTCACCCCCATCAGAAGTACCCGAGTACCTGCCACCATGTCCAGAAAATTATTTTCCACAGAAGAGGCATACCAAATTATAGGCCAGAGCGATGAGAGCAGCGGGGAGCTCTCACCGCCCCATCACAGTACTGAGACCATTTTCGATTCAGGTTCGGAATACGAACCCCCCCAAATCAGTACATCCGAATCGTCGTCGGAGGAGGAAGTAGTCCATCCAAAAGTACCACGGTCTGAACCCCAGGCATCTACCAGCAGCGCCGGCCACCCCAGTGGCCAATCAGCAAATGCTAACGGCGCTATACCCCAGGAGGAAGGGCCCAGTACAAGCACCGGAATTCCACGCCGAGGAAGTAGGTCCCAAACCCATCTACCGGATGGCTTGGCCAACCCGTTGTGGCTGCCTTCTAGCACAGGGTCAGCCACAATCCCCCCTTTCACAGCACAGCCAGGTGTGCAGGCCAACACCGAAGGTTTCTCTGAAATCGATTTTTTTAATTTATTTTTCCCTAATGAGTTCCTTCAAACCATCATTGACCAAACAAATCTTTTTGCATGTCAGTACATACAAAACAACCCCAACTCATGCTATGCCCACCCCTTTGTATGGAGACCCCTAACAATGGAGGATATGCGATTGTTTTTAGGCCTTACGCTGAATATGGGACTTACAAAAAAAAATTAAGTTCATTCGTATTGGTCTAAAAAGCCCATCCACCATATGCCAATTTTTTCAGCTACGATGTCCAGGTTCCGCTATGACATGATCATACGGTTCCTGCATTTCAGCGACAACTCGCAGTGCCCCCCCCAAAATCACACGGACCTTGATAGATTATATAAAATTCGCCCCCTAATAGATTTTTTCAATAAGAAGTTTGCTGAACTTTACATCCCGGAACAGAACATCTCTGTGGACGAATCCCTGGTCCATTTCACTGGCCGGTTGGGAATAAAACAGTATATTCCCAGTAAGAGAGCGAGGTACGGCTTGAAGCTAAACAAACTCTGCGAAAGCTCCTCCGGCTATGTGAATGCCTTTCGTGTGTACGAAGGCAGAGACTCCCATCTCCAGCCCCCTGAGTGTCCATCGTATATGGGAATAAGCGGGAAAATTGTATGGGAGTTGGCATTCCCACTCTTCCAAAAGGGGTATCACATATACATGGACAATTACTATACCAGTCTGCCCCTTTTTCGCCACCTATTCCTGAATAAAACTTTGGCCTGTGGTACTGCACGTAAAAACAGGAAAGGCTTCCCACAGAGTTTAGTTACCAAAAACCTACAAAGGGGGCAATCGGCAAGCCTGAGGAACGAAGAAGTTTTGGCCGTGAAGTGGAGGGATAAGAAAGACGTTTACATCTTGTCGACTATCCACAATGACACCTCAGTGGAACTTCACAAGAGACGCCGTACCGTTCGAAAGCCTTGCTGTATCAACGAATATAATAAGTACATGGGGGGGGGGTGGATCTAAACAAAAAAGTTGCAATATACTTCTTTCATTTGGCCCTATATAATTCATATGTCATTTATCAAAAATCAACGCAAAGGCCCATCCCCTTTATCAGATTCATCGAAAATGTCGTCACTGCCCTGATCTATCAGCAAGGCTCTGCCCCACAAAGAATTTGCTCTGATTGTGTCAGCAGACTGCACGAGCGCCATTTTCCTGACAGAATTCCACCATCAGCAACCGGAAGAAAACGCCAAAAAAAATGTCGGGTGTGCAGCAAACGTGGAATTAGGAAGGACACCAGTTGCTATTGCCCCGACTGTCCCGGCCAACCTGGCCTATGTATGACACCATGCTTCAAGCGATATCACACTTTAGAAAATTATTAATCCAAAATTCCTAATAGACTGCCACTTCCCCGTTTTCAATTTCTGTGCTGATTTCCCTGCTGCCTCAACCAACCAACCTTGTGCCTCAACTCAACTGACCCTGGCCTGTTTATTGACTATGCCTCTGCCTGCCGTCTGCATTGTTTATCCGCCATGTTTCTGCTTTTCACATGAACTGACCCTGGACTATCGACTATGCCTCTGCCTGCCGCCTGCATTGTTTATCCGCTATGTTTCTGCCTTTCACGTGAACTGACCCTGGACTGCTTCTCGACTATGCCTCTGCCTGCCGTCTGCATTGTTTATCCGCCATGTTTCTACCTTTCACATGAACTGACCCTGGACTGTATCGACTATGCCTCTGCCTACCGCCTATTTCTGCCTTTTACCTGCACTGACCTCGGCTTGTTGACCATGTTTTTGCCTGCCCCTTGGACTGATCTTGCACCCTGCCACACAGGGGTCTCACATATGTGAGGGGCTCCAGAATAGTGTTCGGAGTTCAGAAAACCAGTTTTTGGTTTTCTGTGTTCCTATAACAGGGTCTGGTTGCCCGGAGGCTTCAAAGCGATTTGGGTGGGAGAAGCCTCTACCCCTGTCCCCATTCTTTCCTGACCGAGGCCCTAAACTTGATGGTTCTGCCTGCTGCCTGGACCAATACTTTGGCTGCACTAACCATATCTCTGCCTGCTGCATGTACTATGGACAGTATTCCTGCATGCTGCATGGACGATCCTTTCGCTGCTGCTGACCACATCTGCCTGCTACCTGGACCGATGCTCTCCTCTGTGGACCACTGCACCACCAAGACAGCAGGTAATCTTTTCTTTACTCAGAAGAATGTATTTTGGTTTGTAATTGGTATGTACAGTACATGCTATGGGTTAGAAATATGAAGGACCTTCAACAATGTCATAGGTTGGCAGGAATTTGTGTGTGTAATTTATGCTCCTAGAACGCCTGGAGGTGCTACTTGGATGTTGGGCCTCTGTATGTGGCCAGGCTGTGTAAAAGTCCCACACATGTGGTATTGCCATACTCAGGAGGAGTAGCAGAATATATTATGGGGTGTAATTTTTTCCATGTGCATTCTATGTGTTAGAAATATCTTATAAATTGACAACTTTGTGTAAAAAAAATGCGTTTTCATTTTTTTTCCACATATTCCAAAAACTTCTGGAAAAAAATTAACCGTTCAAAAGACTAATTATGCCTCAAAGATTATAGGTTGGGGTGTTAGCTTTCCAAAATGGGGTCATTTTGTGGGCATTTCCATTGTCCTGGTGCTCCAGGGCCTTCAAAAGTGTAACTGGTAGTTGAGAGATTAGATGTGTAATTTATGCTCCTAGAATGCCTAAAGGTGCTACTTCAATGTTTGGCCTCTGTATGTGGCCAGGCTGTGTAAAAGTCCCACACATTTGGTATCCCCATACTCAGGAGGAGTAGCAGAATGTATTTTGGGGTGTAATTTTTTCCATGTGTATGCTATGTGTTGGAAATATCTTATAAATTGACAACTTTGTGTAAAAAAAATGCGTTTTCATTTTTTTTTCCACATATTCCAAAAACGTCTGGAAAAAAATTAACCGTTCAAAAGACTAATTATGCCTCAAAGATTATAGGTTGGGGTGTTAGCTTTCCAAAATGGGGTCATTTTGTGGGCGTTTCCATTGTCCTGGTGCTCCAGGGCCTTCAAAAGTGTAACTGGTAGTTGAGAGATTAGATGTGCAATTTATGCTCCTAGAACGCCTGAAGGTGCTACTTCAATGTTCGGCCTCTGTATGTGGCCAGGCTGTGTAAAAGTCCCACACATTTGGTATCCCCATACTCAGGAAGAGTAGCAGAATGTATTTTGGGGTGTCATTGTAAGTATGCATGTGCTGTGTGAGAGAACTAACTTGTTATTATGACATGTTTGTGTAAAAAAAAAAATTACAACTTCAAAAAATCCACCATGCCTCTTACTAAATACCTTGGAATGTCTACTTTCCAAAAAGGGGTAATTTGGGGGCTATTTGTACTTTTCTGGATTGTTAGGGTCTCAAGAAATGATAGGACGTCAGTACATCAGCTGTGATCAGATGTGATAATTTTTCAATCAATTGCACCATAGCTTGTAGACTCTATAACGTTCACAGAGACCAAATAATATCCACAAATTTTGGTTATTTTTGTCAAAGACATGTAGCAGTATACATTTTGGCCCAAATTTCTGAAGAAAAATTATTTTTTTGCAAAATTTTAAGATAGAAACTTAAAAAAAGTGTTTTTTTTTCAAAAATTTCTCTCTTTTTTTGCTTTGATTACAAAAAATAAAAAACCCAGCGGCGATTAAATACCTCCAAAAGAAAGCTCTGTTTGTGAGAACAAAATGATAAAAAATTTGTTTGGATATAATGTACCATGACTGAGTAATTGTCATTCAAAGCGTGAGAGAACTGAAAGCTGAAAATTGGTCTGGGCAGGAAGGGTATATTAATGCCCTGTATTGAAGTGGTTAAAGTCTTCCTTCAGCCAAAACACTTTGATTGCTTTCAGATAGAGTAGGGAAGAGTATGTGTATCTGTTAGTTTTATATTATTTTCTGTGCCCCTTCTATGGAGAATCAGCTTCCCCCACCCACATATACTGTCTAAAATGTCTGTTTAGTCTATGGGGGCCTAATAGAGTGCAGTACTTACTAGGGTTGTCCCGATACCACTTTTTTAAGGCCGAGTACAGGTACCGATACTTTTTTTTCAATTTACATTTTTGTTTTATTTGTAATGCTTTCTTTTTTTTAAGGGGGGGGGGGGGTTTGACCGTGTCAGTGTGTTTTTTATGTTATTTTTTTATTTTCTACAATAATTTTTTTTATTCTTTATTCTTTTTCATTTTTTATTTACAGCCCTGTTGGGGGGCTTTGGTGAGATATCAGGGGTCAGACCTCTGACATCTCCCCTTTGAGACAAGGAAAGGGACTAGGGACACATGTTCCCAGTCCCTTTCTCAGCAGCATCAGCTGCGCTGAAAATGAAAGGAGAGAAGACAGAAGACAGAGAAGATGTTTCAGTTATGTGAATAGACAGCGTCAGTGATCACTGACTCTGTCCATTTGGAGCAGTAAGGAGTAGACATGTGCATTCGTTTTCGTTAGAATGCATTTTCGTCCGAAAAGCGCAAGAAACGAAAACCGAAAGATCCGACATAAAAAATGCTTTATTTTCGTTTTCGTTGCGGTAAAAATTCTATATAGAGAGATTCGACATTATAAGGAAAAGATTCGACATTACAGAGAAAAGATTCGACATTATAGGGAAAAGATTCAACATTATAGGGAAAAGATTCGACATTATAGGGAAAAAGATTCGACATTGTAGAGAAAAGATTTGACACTGTAGAAATAATAGATTCGACATTACAGAGATTAGATTTCGATTTACAGTAGGTGACCGCGATATTGTGTCAATCTCACTCTCTTTCTCAGCGAGATTGACCACCTATGAGCCCCATCACGGGAGCCAGCGCCGAGCTAGCTTGCCGCGATAGAGACAAAGCCGCCATAGAAGCGACGGGGATCCGACTTGGATTCCCGCCAATTCTACACGTGGGTGGCGTTTGGTATGAATCCTGAGGAGGAACTCCCCGCAGGATTTTAAATACAAATCCGGCATGGGTTCCCCCCTCAGGAGCATACCGGGCCCTTAGGTCTGGCATGGGTTGTAAGGAGACCCCCCTACACCGAAAAAACGGCGTGGGGGTCCCCCACAATCCATACCAGACCCGTATCCAAAGCACACCGGCCGGACGGTCAGGAAAGGAGTGGGGGCGAGCGAGCGCCCCCCTACTGAGCCGTACCAGGCAGCATGCCCTCAACATGGAGTGGTCAGGTGCTCTGGGGCAGGGGGGCGCACTGCGGCCCCCCCACCCCAGAGCACCCTGTCTCTATGTTGATGAGGACAGGGCCCCTTCCCGACAACCCTTTAATAAGGGGGCCCCCAGATACCGGCCCCCCACCCTAAGTGAATGAGTATGGGGGCTTCCTTCGACGTCTTCAGCGGGGGGTGGTGTGCCCAGGCTTCTGTCTTCTTCTTCCATTCTTCTTCTGTCGCCTTCTGCCTTATTCTTCTCCTTCTTCTTCTGCTGTCTTCGCTTCTTCTTTCCTTTAGGTGTTGACACGTCACTTCCTGTTGCTGCAATGCCGGTTGCGCGGCTCGCACCGATTTATATAGGCACCTGACCCCCCCATGTTAAGGGTATGCTCCTGAGGGGGGAATCCATGCCGGATTTTTTTTTTTTTTTTTTTAAAGTGTATTTTTGTGCGTGAACTCGAGAGAGAGGAGCCGGACTGCAGGAGTTGGGAGTAGGCAGACCCTCCCCCCGGAGGCAATCGCCATCCTTCTCCATGCCCCTGGTGGCAATGGCGGGTGTGAAGGGGGGCCTCCCCCTCACCCCGCCCTACCTGCTCCTCTTGGGAGCCCAACTGGGGCCCAACGGGACCCCAATGGGGCAGAGGGACTCCCCCTATGAGGGAGTGAGGGGGCCTAGCCCACCCAGCCAGCCCCGTAGGTCCTTCGCCTCTCTTTATTTTAAGAGACCGCATGGCCAAAGTGCATGTGTTTTTAAACCAATTTTTGTGTGCGTGCAAGTGTGGTGGTTTTTGTGGGGGGGGGGGGTGGGCGTACTAAGCACAGGCGTACCTTGCATAGCACACCCACCGGGAGCCGGGCTGAGACCACCAAACTCAATTCACATGTAGCCGAGACCGGGATCCGAACCCTTGGCTGCAGAGGTGAATGGCTTGTCAGCGCAGTGCCAATCACGTTGAGCCAACACAGCTCCTTCCATGCCGGATTTTTATTTAAAATCCGGTGGGGAGTTCCCCCTCAGGATTCATACCAAACGCCGCCCACGTGTAGAATTGGCGGGAATCCAAGTCGGATCCCCGTCCCTTCTATGACGCGCTCGCTGGAATGTGCTTTTACTATTCCAGCGAGTGCGACATGTCGGCACCCTGTCGCCGAGAATCAGCGCGATGCTGTCGTGCTAAAAACACATTCTCGGCGGCAGGTACTGTATGAGAAAATAGATTCGACATTATTACTAGTCATACAACATTAGAATTCTTGTAGGCGGAATATTCGAACGGAAATGTACGATTCGACGTAAAGATTCGACGTTCCGTCGAATATTCTTTTGACCATTCGACAGAAACCAAGTATTATTGGATTTTCGGACGAAAGCTATTCCCCAATGAAAAACAAAATAAATCAAAACGATTTTCGGGAGTAACTAAATAAATGTATTTTCCAAACGAAAACGAAAAAACAAACCTAAATATTCCAGTCTGAAAAAACAAACCTAAATATTTACCGGCTCCTACCCTGCTCTCCATCCTGACATTTCCAGGGGGTGGAGGAGGAGCACAGAAGGGGAGAGAAACACGGCGGTATACACGGCGGGATACACGGCGGTATACACGGCGGGATACACGGCGGGATACACGGCGGGATACACGGCGGGAAACACGGCGGGATACACGGCGGGATACACGGAGGGAGAGAGAAACACAGGGGGACACGGAGGGATACACGGAGGGAGAGAGATATACGGGGGGGACACGGAGGGATACACGGAGGGAGAGAGAAACATGGGGGGGACACGGAGGGATACACAGAGGGAGAGAGAAACACGGGGGGACACTGAGGGAGAGAGAAACATGGCGGGGGACATGGAGGGAGGGAGACAGACTGCAGCAAAATGGAGGGGGGCTGGAGGAGGACACGGCACAGTCAGCGGTGATCATGTGTGGGGGAGTTACAAGCACCGATCACCACTGATTTTTAAAGCAGCTGAAGCCGCTGGGGGAGGGTGGGTGTAAAGAGAAACTTCCCCATGCACTGATCACCACCGACAGTACAAGTATCAGGTGAAGCATCGGAAGCATTTGCCCGAGTACAAGTACTCGGGCAAATTTTATTTTTATTTTTTTTATACTATTTAATAAGATATTTCTCACACACAGCATGGGCACACTTGGAATTACACCACAAAACACATTCTACTACTCCTCCTAAATATGAAAATACCACAGTGTCTGGACTGATTATTTACCAGACATTGTATATTGTGTACCTTGTGTGACATCTTAGGTATCTATTTACTCAGCATATCATCATCTTTGATATTTTCATAATTGATAGAGTATCACATGTGTTTGTGTGTACTAAAATTCAAATGTGTTTTTGTCCAAATAATTTGCATTTGAAAAACCTCTGCACAATTATTGCGTGGCATAAAAAAAATCAAGCAACCCCACGGTGTTGGGACCCTTACTTTTTAATATATTTATAAATGATATTGGGTCTGAGATCAAAAGTTACATTTCTGTTTTTGCAGATGACACCAAGCTATGCAGTGGAATAACGTCCTTGCAGGATGTCTCCAATTTACAAGCCGATCTCAATGCTCTAATTGGGCGACTATATGGCAGATGAGGTTTAATGTTGATAAATGGAAAGTTATGCACTTAGGGGCTAAGAATATGCATGCATCATACATGCTAGGGGGAGTACAACTGGGGGGATCTGTAGTGGAGAAGGATCTGGGGGTTTTAGTTGATCATAAGCTCAATAATGGCATGCAATGCAAAGCTGCGGTTTCCAAAGCGAGCAAAGTCCTTTCTTGTATTAAGAGAGGTATGGACTCCAGAGAGAGAGAGATATAATTTTGCCCCTGTACAAATCATTAGTAAGACCTCATCTGGAATATGCAGTCCAGTTTTGGGCACCAGTTCTCAAAAAGGATATCGGAGAACTGGAGAAAGTGCAGAGAAGGGCAACCAAACTGATAAGAGGCATGGAGGAGCTCAGCTATGAGGAAAGATTAGAAGAACTGAATTTATTCACTCTTGAGAAGAGGAGAATAAGGGGGGATAAGATCAACATGTACAAATATATAAGAGGTCCGTATAGTAAACTTGGTGTTGAGTTATTCGCTTTAAGGTCAACACTGAGGACAAGGGGGCACTCTTTACGTCTGGAGGAAAAGAGATTTCACCTCCAAATTCGGAAAGGTTTCTTCACAGTAAGAGCTGTGAAAATGTGGAACAGACTCCCTCCAGAGGTGGTTCTGGCCACCTCAGTAGATTGCTTTAAGAGAGGCCTGGATTCTTTCCTAAATGCACGTAATATAAGTGAGTACTTAGATTTGTAGGTAAAGTTGATCTGGGGTAAATCCGATTGCCTCTCGGGGGATCAGGAAGGAATTTTTTCCCCTCCTGTAGCAAATTGGATCATCGCTCTGCTGGTTTTTTTTGCCTTCCTCTGGATCAACTGTGGGTATGGAGTTGGGTGTATGGGATTGTACTGTGTTTTATTTTTTTTATTTTTTTATGGTTGAACTGGATGGACTTGTGTCTTTTTTCAACCTAGCTAACTATGTAACAGAAGTTTACCAGGACAGGTTCCACCATGGTCGACCAAATAAGTTGAGTGCACGTGCTCAGTGTTATATCCAGAAGTTGTCATAGACGTATGAGTGCTTCCAGCATTGCTGTAGAGGTTGAAGGGGGGGGGGGGTCAGTCTGTCAGTGATCAGACCATATGCCACACACTGCATCAAATTGGTCTGCATGGCTGTCATCCCAGAAGGAAGCCTCTTCTAAAGATGATGCACAAGAAAGCCTGCAAACAGTTTGCTGAAGACAAACAGACTAAGGAAATGGGTTACTGGAACCATGTCCTGTTGTCTGATGAGACCAAGATAAACGTATTTGGTTCAGATGGTGTCAAGCATGTGTGTTGCAGCAACCATATGAGGAGTACAAAGACAAATGTGGATTGCCTACAGTCAAGCATGGTGGTGGGGGTGTCATGGTCTGGGACTGCAAGAAGCTGAGGGTAAAGGTGATGGATTGGCCAAGCATGTCTCTTGACCTAAACCCTATTGAGCATCTGTGGGGCATCCTCAAACAGAAGGTAGAGGAGTGCAAGGTCTCTAACATCCACCAGCTCTGTGATGTTGTCATGAAGACGTGGAAAAGGACTCCAGTGGCAACCTGTGAAGCTCTGGTGATCTCCATGCCCAAGAGGGTTAAGGCAGGCTGGAAAATAATGGTGGCAACACAAAATATTGACACTTTGTTACCCAATTTGGACATTTTCACTTTGGGGGTGTATTCACTTTTGTTGCCAGCAATTTAGATAGTAATGGCCGTGTTGAGTTATTGTGAGGGGACAGCAAATCTGCATTGTTATACAAGCTGTACACTCACTACTTTACATTGTAGCAAAGTGTCATTTCTTCAGTGTTGTCACATGAAAAGATATAATAAAATATTTACAAAAATGGGAGGGGTGTACTCACTTTTGTGAGATACAGTATATATACACTTACCGGCCACTTTATTAGGGAAAACCTTACTAGTACTGGGCTGGGCCCCCTTTTGTCTTCATAACTAACTTAATTCTTCATGACATAGATTCAACAAGGTGTTTGAAACACTCCTCATTGATTTTGGTCTATATTGACATGATAGAATCACGCAGTTTCTGCAGATTTGTTGGCTGCACGTCAATGATACGAATCTTCCATTCTACCACATCCCAAAGGTACTCTATTGGATTGAGATCTGGTGACTGTGGAGGCCATTGGAGTACAGTAAACTCCTTGTTATGTTCAAGAAACCAATTTGAGATGATTTGAGCATTGTGACATGGTGCATTATCCTGCTGGAAGTAGAAGGGATGGACATGGTCAGCAACAATACTCAGGTAGGCCATGGCATTTAAATAATGCTCAATGATGCTTGGTACTAAGGGGTCCAAAGTGTGCCAAGAAAATATCCCCCACACCATTACACCAACAGTCTGAACCGTTGATACAGGGCAGCATGCTTTCATATTGTTCATGCCAAATTCCTACTATCTGAATGTCACAGCTAAAATCAAGGCTTATGAGACCAGGCAACATTTTTCCAATCTTTTACTGTCAAATTTTGGTGAGCCTGTGTGAATTGTAGCCTCAGTTTCCTGTTCTTTGCTGACAGGAGTGGCACCTAGTGTGGTAGCCTATCTGCTTTAAGGTTCGATGTGTTGTGCATTCAGAGATGTTATTCTGCATACCTTGGTTGTAACGAGAGGTCATTTGAGTTACTGTTGCCTTTCTATTATATTGAACCAGTCTGCCCATTCTTCTCTGGCATCTGACATCAACAAGGCATTTTCATCCACACAACTTCTGCTCAGTGACAATGACCATTGTCATTTTCACAGCTAAAAGTGCTATAAAAATGCACTGATTACTGTGAAAATGACACTGGCAGTTAAGGGGTTAATCAAGAGGGGGCGGTGTAGGGGTTAAGTGTGCCCTAAGGGAGTTATTACTGTGGGGGGCGTGGCTGTGCCTGTGACATCACTGATCATCGTTTCCTAACACAGGGAACAGACGATCCATGACAGCCACACCAGGAAGAACGGGGAAGGTTTGTTTATACTTACCTCTCCCTGTTCTTCCACTCTGTGACCCGATCGTGGGACACCAGTGGCGATCAGGGTCCACGGGTCCCGCGGGCGCAGTCACGGAGGACAGGACCGAGTCGTGAGTGCGCCACGGCTGGGCATCTTAAAGGGGACGTACCTCTACGTCCATGTGCCCAGCCGTACCATTCTGCTGACGTAAATAGTCATGCGGCGGTCCTTAAGTGGTTAACCACTTCAGCCCCAAAGCGATTTGACACCTTAATGACCAGGCTATTTGCGATTTGGCACTGCGTCGCTTTAACTGACAATTGTGCCGTTGTGTGATGCTGTAACCAAACACAATTTACCTTCCTTTTTCCCCCACAAATGGAGCTTTCTTTTGGTGATATTTGATCACATCTGTGACTTTTATTTTTTTGCGCTATATTTCTGCTATAATACATATCCCCAAAAAATATAAAAAAAAAAACAAATTTATTCATCAATTTAGGCCGATATATATTCTTCTACACATTTTTGGTAAAAAAAAATCACAATAGGCGTTTATTGATTGGTTTGCGCAAAAGTAATTACATCTACAAACTATAGGATAGATTTGGGGACATTTATTTTTTATTGTTTTTAATTTTAATAGCGGCGATCTGCAATTTTCAACGGGACTGCAACATTTCGGTGGACAAATCTGACCCCAAATGACACTTTTTGGGGACCAGTGACATTATTACATTGATCAGTGCTATAAAAATGCACTGATCAATGTATGTATACATGACACTGGCAGGGAAGGGGTTAACACTAGGGGGCAATCAAGGGGTTAAGTGTGTTCCCTGGGTGTGTTCTAACTGTTGGGGGGATGGGTTGCCAGGGACATGACCAAGATAGCTGTTTCTGATCACTGGGAACAGAAGATCTCTGTCATCTGGTAAAACAGGAATTGCCTTGTTTAGATAGGCAGATCCCTGTTCTGCCTCTGTATGCCATGATCGTGGGTCGCTGGTGGACCTCAAGTCCGACGGACCCATGAACACGCTCCTAAGGCAGGTGCGTCCCCGTTATCTCCTGTGCAAATACCAACGTACATCTACGGAGGTTTGCGCAGGAGAGCCGACCTGCCGCAGTATAATGATGGTGGCTGGCCGGCAATCGGTTAGTGAGAACTTTTTGAGATTCCCCACATCTAGCTCTAAAAAGATATTCTGAAAAACTACAAAGATATGTTTTAGGTGTTCAGGGTAGCTCAGGCTAAAAGTATACATGAGTAGGCATGTGCATTTCGTTTCGTTCCGAATCGAAATTCGGCCGAATTTTCCATTATTCGGACATTCGGATGCATACGAATTCCCGAATTGCTATATTAGCAAAAAATTTCGACCGTTTTCGGAATTCGTTCGTTTTCGACCGAATTTCGAAAAAAAAAAAAAATGGTCGAAATCGAAAATTTTTTTTTTTCGAATTCCGAATCGAATACCCGCGGACTAAATTCGATCGGAATTCGAAAAAAAAAAATAAAAAAAAAAAAAAAAATATTTTCGAATTTAATTCGAAAAAAATTCTATTCGAAAAGAGACTATTTGTTTTCTAATCTGGTTGAAATATTTTCGATTTCGACCGTTTTTTTTCGAAATTCGGTCGAAAACGAACGAATTCGAAAAACGGTCGAAATATTTTAGATTTCGATCGGATTTTTCGAAATTCGGTCGAAAACGAACGAATTCCGAAAACGAATTCAACACATGTAACGAACCTAACTTAACGAAATTTATTAAATGACGAATTAAAACGAAACGAAACGAAACAAATTTTTCACTTTTGCACATGCCTATACATGAGTCCAATAATCATTCTTTCTGATACAAAATGAGAGTGCTATATGAAAAAAATACACTATAGCAATATGTTTTTCCTGCCAATGCAGTATAAATATGGTATATTTGTTTTGGAAATGTAATAACACCCAATGCAAAGTGGGTGGGGCTTTAGGTTACATAATCGAATGTTGAATGTCCAATATTTAAAAAAACCGAAGAAACAGAAATGTTGTTTTTGTGGTACAAGTCAGCACAAATGCAGAACAAACAATTTGTATAATTGTTTTTAAAATGTAATAACATGTGGTAGAGGTTTCATCAACTATAATGTGCAGTATCTCTGAAACCAAACCAGCACATACGTTCATTTTTGCAGCACAAATCAGCACAGATGCAGTGCAAATGTAGGCTTTAAACGACACACATTCTCAGAAGCAAGTTATGAGACTGGAGCGCTCGTCACGCTGTAACAGACTGAAAAACACGAAGACTGAAAAGCGCAAATCGTCTCTCACCAAACTTTTACTAACACAAAATCATCAAAAGCAGCCCAAAGGGTGGCGCCATCCGAATGGTACATTTGCTAGAACATTTTTTTTTTTTCAGGATCATGTGTAGGCAAGTCAGGCTTGACAAGAATCGGGTTGAAAAAAACGTTGTTTTTTCTAGAACATTAAAAATGCTTGTGTGTACGCGGCATGAGACATTGGCAAAATGAAAAAAACTCTTTGGCCTCGTACACACGATCGAATTTGTCCGCTGAAAACGGTCCTATGGACCGTTTCAGCAGACATCTCCGATCGTGTGTATGGGCTAGCGGAGAGATTTGTCCACCCGACAGATTTCAAAGCATGCTTTGAAATCTATCCGGTGGGAATCTGTCCGCCCGACATGTCTGCTGGTTAGTACACTTACCAGCAGACATGTCGTCCCGCTCCGCCGCCGCACCGCCGCCGAATGGATTCGGCGCATGCGCGGAAGTGTTTTACTTCCTGGTGCGGTGACGTGGCGGCGTCAACGTCACCGCCACGTCACCGACACGTCAGCGCGCTCTCTGCTGGCGGGGATTTTGGTTTGCTCGTGTGTACACGCGAGCAAACCAAAATCCCAGCAGACAGATTTGTTCAAATCTGTCGGGCGGACAGATTTGAACAAATCTGTCCGCTCGTGTGTATGGGGCCTTAGGAGGATTTAGGGAGAAAAAGGCCTGAGGATTCAGCGGTTAAGATATAATGCTAGAAAAAATACCTAAAACTGGGGTCTATACCATTCTATGTACTTCTGTTTGGTAAATTAATATGCACCATGATTCATAATGTGAATAAAACGTAGAAGTACAATTTCATTAGCAATTCATATAACCTGTGCATTAGTGAATTTCCATTTACAAATGTGGATTTTTATTAAATCAAGACACTACTTTTAATATATATATATATATATATATATATATATATATATATATATATACATATATATATATATATATATATATATATATATATAATTTTTTTTATAGTACATCAGTTAATCTAGTTACATATAGTTTTCCTAACAGAATATATTTCTATTTTTGGTGGAAGGAATTATACATAGCACTTGCAGTCTTCTCTCTGAGAACCATTGACATTTACTTTACAGACAACAGACAATTGCAGATGCTGTGGTCTAAGTGTTTATACCCTTACACTGACTAAAAGTCCCCACTTTGTCATTTGATTAGCTTGATTGAATGAAACAATTAACTGACTCACATTCATCGACTCAAGTGCTTTACTTATATTTAGATGAGAGTATTAAAGAAGAACATTAGAGATGACAAGAGTCTGTAGTGCAAATAAGTAATATGAATTATGCTGATTTGAACAGGGATCCTAGGATAAAGGATACAGATATTTGGAATGAGAAAACCTCTAGCACTTGATACAAATTGTACTGCTTTAGAGGAATTTTACTTTTCAGGTTGAGGGAGTGTAATCTGGCTGGGTTTCAGCTCAGTGTTTGATGTCTTAATATTCAAGACAGGTTTTTTTTCTGGATGATCTAGCAAGGAAATGTGACCTAACTTTGCGAGGGCAAGGCACTAAGGATGCAACTTTACAGTTCAATGTACTTTTATTGATAAACAGTAGTTTAGAATTTAGAAGTAAAAGACTGAGAGTTCACACAGTGTTGATATATTTAGTATATTCAGGGCATTTTGGTTAAGAAAAACAAAATGTACTTATTGTATCAACTTTAATCTGTGACTTTTGAATATGAACCTTGTATATAATAATTTTATTACCTGTAAGGGTTATATTATTCAAAGCAAAATGAAAGATAAAACATGCAGTAATAATTTAATTGTATAAACCAACTATTATTTAAAGGATAAGTTCACCTTTGTTCGCCTTTTTTTCTAAATTCCAGTTTCCCTATATACCAATATAGCATTATTGTATTTTTTTGCAAAAATATCAAAGCTTTCTATTAAATCTACAGACACTTACTTAATTTGTCCTCCTCATCCATGTTTCCAAATGTAGCCATTGCTTCTGCCATACTTCCTGGTCAGACTTTAGATCATTCATGGCACAGGAAGGCGTTGACCAGATGTCCTCTTTAGCACACACCCTGCATCATCCATCCTCCCATTCCCAGCTGCATGTTTTTTAAATGAAATGCAATCAATCAGTGATCACCATTCTCACTAAATACACAATATACAATCAGGTTGCATAGTGTATGGCCATTTTATACAAGTGTATGGAAATAGTCAGCTGTCAAGCCCTGTTCACAATTCTGCATAACAGGAAGTCGCATAATCACATGCATTTTTTTTAGGGAGGGGGGAGTCATTATGGAGCATTTACACTCATCACACTTAGGGCAGCCCATCTACCTGAATGGGCTGCCCTACATGTAGCAATCACCCCAAAGAAGCTTCAGAACAATGTTTTAGAGTGGAGCTTGGTGCGTTTTTTTACTGTGATTTTTGGTGCAGTGCATTTCTGCACATTTTGGGCCAGATTCTCAAAAAATTGCATATCTGGCGGCATAGCGTATCGTATTGCATTTACACTACGTCTACGCAAATTACTGTAGCAAGTGCCGTATTCTCAAAGCACTTGCTCCGTAATTTTCGGCGGCGTAGCGTAAATGCGGCGTCGTAAGGCTGCATAATTCAAATACTGAAGGAGGGGGCGTGCTGTATTTGAATTAAGCGCGCCCCGCGTCAAACGAAGTGCACATGCGCCGCCCGGGAAAAAAGCCCAGTGCGCATGCTCCAGCTCACATCGGAAAGCGTTGTTGAACCCGACGTCAAAACAACGTGATCGTCACTTACGCAATTCCCTATTCGCGAACGACTTAGTAAAACGACATAACCGACGGAAAAAGACGATGCTGACCCGACGCAATACTTAACATGGCAACGACGCACTTCGGAAACATACCCCTCATACAGCAGGGGTAACCTTACGCGTACGCAACCTACGTAAACTACGTCGCCGCGTCGCAAAAACGTTCGGGAATCGCCGTATTAGGCTCATTTGCATAGGCAAATGAGAAAACAACGTAAAGACCACCTAGCGGCCGGCGTTGTCATTACATCTAAGATCCGACGGTGTAATTGCTTTACACCTGTCAGATCTTTAGTGTATCTATGCGTAAGTGATTCTAAGGCCTTGTACACACGAGGGAATAAATCCGCTGAAACTGGTCCGACGGACCATTTCATCCGAAAGATCCGGTCGTTTGTATGGGCAAACGGACCGTTTCGGCCGGATTTTTCCAGCGGAAAAATTTCAAAACATGCTTTGAAATATTTCCGCCGGACCCATGTCCGTCTGATATGTCCGCTCGTTAGTACACAAAAGCCTCGGACCAAAAACCCGCGCATGCTCAGTCAAAACGATGGAACGGGAGCACTCGTTCAGGTAAAACTCGCGTTTGTTTGGGACCTGGCACATTCGTCACCTAAACTCTCTATATAGTGTTCCATTTAGATCGTTTTTTTGTGCTTTCTTCTCTTGCTAGAATGAACCCGTTGTTTTGCTGTTGCAATTTTCTCCAGATGTCACATACTGCTAGCTTGCATTTTCATTATTTTTTTTTCTATTTGACACAGTTTGCTTGCCAGATGTCCCCACATTTGTTTCTGTTCTCCACATTTTTAAAATGTCTATTTGGACTTAATGTTGAGCGTTTTTTTTTTTTTAAGATTTGGATTTAACGTGTTTGGAATATTTCAAATTTAGTTTTTTTTTTCTTGTTTCACCCTTTTTTTTTTTTTTTTAAATGTCCCTTTTTTTCACCAACTTATGTAATTTAGTAGTTTCATCCTTTTTTTTTTTTTTTTATCAAAAATTTACGCTTCTTTTGGGTTTACCAAGTTCAAACATAAAAGGTCCCCCCCCCCCCCTAAAAGGAGTTTGGGTCCTTTGCAAATGCCACATTTTCTTTGCCAAATGTCTGATGCTTACTCACCACAGTATAAAACACAATAGACAAGGTTTGAAAGTAAATACAAAAGCCATTTATTTCCGGCCAAAAAATAAATTAGAAATCACCAGAACGGCAGCACTTGATGAGATTGCAACATACATGCATACTTGGGAATTACAACATGATCAAGGACAAATTAAGTAACCTCAGGAGTCAATATCAAAAATCAGGATCAGCAGCACATGAACAAAGGAACCCAAGCTGTGCTACTACAACGAGCTCAGTTTTTTGGACAATAAACTGGATGGCAGGGATTCATCTTCTCGACTTCCTAGCAGACTTCCTTCCAGCGAAACTTCCACGGGTCCGTCCACGGAACCTTGCAGGTGGGGCTGATGTGGCAGGAGGAGGATGAGGATGATGGGGAGCAGGCCAAGCCGGGTCCCACAGCACAGTGTCCCTGGTCAGCTCATCCCTTTTCATCCTGGCCAGGACCTGATTTATAATGTCCTTGGCCAGGCTTTTTTGCTCCTCCCCCCCTTGGTTCAGCTCATTGGCCACAAATGCGCTATAGCATTCCGTGGGGTTGAGGGGGGCTCTCATGATTTCGGCAGCCTCCCAGATGACCTGAAGGCTTTCATCATGCACCTCCCTCCTGCGCCTCCTTGCAGCTGGTGGCCTCATTTGGAGGGGAGGAACTTGGCTGATTGTGCTCAGCCTGGGCCTGGGGACCTGCTGCACCTCACTTGACCCGGCCTCCTCCTGGCTGCCACTCACCCCTTCCGCCTGGCTGACATGGGCCTCAGGAGCTGCCACCTCCTGGCTGGTCTCTTCTTCCTGTGTATAAAAAAGGCAACATGTTATAATTTTTGGCACAATCAAGCACACACATTTTATTTCTCTAGACTTTTTTAGTTAGTATTAATTTAAATTAAACAGACTGTCCTTCTGACCCCTGCATTTGGCATCCCTGTTTGTTTTTTGTTTACAAGATCAACTCACGAATTCAAAATAAATAGCAGCAGAAAACTAGTTTTGAAAATACTAGACCTCACTGAAGATGGCCAGATCTGGCTCCATGTCAGCCAGCCCTGCTTCTGATTCTGCAGGGCTCCTGGGATCCGGGGAAGTTCCGCTGGGAGGAAGTGTTGAAACCGAAGCCCTGCCATCCAGTTCATCATTCAAAAAACTGAGCTCTTTGTAGTACCAGAGCTTGGGTTCCTTGTTCTTAGCTGCTGCTGATCCTGATTTTGGATATTTCCGCTTTTTATATACATTCCTGTAGCTTCTCCTGAGGTTACTGAATTTGTCCTTCACCATGTCGCCTGTGCAACTTGGCACCCAAGTGTGCAGGTATGTCGCAATCTCCTCAAGTGCTGCCTCTCTCTTTCCAGTGTCCAAATAATGGGTGTGCCTGGTGTCCCAAAGAAGGGGCATATCCCGATACCGTGTTATTAACTCCATTGTTGCCTCCTTCCCTTTGAGCAAATCCATTCTTTTGGGCAGCTTCTAGAAATGTCGCTTCTCAATAGTAATGTCTAGAATAGAAATTGCCAATCAAACACAAAGCACAACTTTCCAAAGGCTCAGCTTTGTCATTCTTAAAATATGTGCACATTCATTCATTTTAGAGCATCTACTTTATACAAACACAGTGTCTTATGCTGCTACATAGCTGGCCTGCTCTGCCGCATTGTTGTACCCCCCAAAAAGTTGGCATTCAGAGTCCATGTTGCTAGTTGTAGCATGTAGTTAAGAACACATCCACCATGAATATGAATGCTAGCATTCACCTCAAGGCACTAGTTCATGTGTAGCTATCATGCCCCTCAGCATTGATGGCAGAAAACACTACCTACTTATCTCTGTCCAACCAATACACAACACTACTGGCATGATCTGACTGCATACTCTAAAATACAAATAAAGAGGAAAGAGCATTCTCTACATATATCTTGATGAAGTGATGTGTCCAACCACTTTACTCTCTAAATGTTATGGTGGGCCCCAAAATACATAAATAACAGTGGCCTAAAAAGGATGCAAACAACATAGAAAAGCCCCATCCCCCATGCCTTTTCAAATTATAGGCCTCTGATCCGATGTTTTCATTTACCTTCGTCTCTCTCTCCTCGTTTCCGCTCGTGTAATCTCCGCGTAACCTACGTAATCACGTCGTTTCCATTATATTCCCCACGCAATCAAGAAACGCCGCCCTCGTCTCCGCCCATGACGTACCAATTTCTGCTTTCCACGCCCATCTGCAACGTTGATTGGAAAAGATGGCGATGTCACACGAGCGCACATTAGCCTCTGATCGGGATCAGGAAGGGACAGAGGCCGGAACGTCCCGATCCAGGCCAAAACGTTACAAGGCCACAAACATGTCTCTACAAGAGATGGTGGAGTTGGTGTCCATCCTGCGACGGAAGGACTATGATGGTGAGCATGGCCCATACAGCACCCCTAACCAGAGGAAGTCAAAAATTATGGATAAGGCAGCAAGGAAACTTTATGAGATGTTTGGGGTCACCAGGTCCAACGCTGGTCCGACTTAAAACTGCGCGAGCCAGAGCAGTATCGCAAAATAAAGAAAATCATTGAAAAAAGTAAGTACTTTAAAATGTCTTTGGAGTGCCTATTTTTGTACAAAATGTTTTGCCATGTATATTTCGCCATCTGCCTCGTTGGCCTGCTTGTATTTTTTAAACCCTGCCTTGTAAATTTAGTAATGTTTGTCTAATATAAATCCGACGACTTGCCACGATCGTAGTCAACATCGTTCCAATCACATCGTTTATCCTCAATCCGCGGGTCCAGGAACATCACACCTGGACGAGGCTATTTGGCGAAAAACATCGTTTTCAGAAACAATGTTGAAAATATGATGTGTTTGTGCAAACTAATAAGTTTATTTAAAAAGGCAATCAGGATTCAGTAATTCACACAGTGCTGAGATAACTTAATATGCAGCTGTTTTGACATCTGTAATTTAGAAAACCTGTCTACCCACATAAAATAGTAATTTGGAGTTTAGGAGAAGGGACTCCAAAAAAGACTTATTCAGGAGGCCAGCCATGTGTGTCACTTCCCCAAAAAGCCTCATTATATCACAGCTAGGGAGACGTCAGCTAGCAAAAAAAAGGAACATGGTTTGTGCTGTAATAAGGCCAAAACTAGAATTGTAACGCCACTTGTTTGCAAATTAGTCCCTCCAAAAAGATCTGTTTGCTGATGTATTTATTTATTTTTTGTTGTTTTTAGGGGAAAGAAGAGGACAGCGCTATGAGGAGTCAGGGAGGCCCACACTGTCTCCCAAACGGCCCGAAAAAATTGTTGAGCAGGAGGATGATGAAGAAGGAGAGGAGGAAGAAGGAGAGGAGGAAGGGAGAGAGGAGGAAGGCGGATTGGTGGAGGAAGGCGGTTTGGTGGAATTTGGCGGATTAGTGGAGGAAGGCGGATTGGAGGAGGAAGGCGGATTGGTGGAGGAAGGCGGATTGGTGGAGGAAGGCGGTTTGGTGGAATTTGGCGGATTAGTGGAGGAAAGGCGGATTGGAGGAGGAAGGCGGATTAGTGGAGGAAGGAGAAGTTGAAGAAGAAGGAGAAGTTGTAGAAGATGTTGAACTTGTCAGTACAACAGGTCAGTGACACCCCAGCTTTGCAGGGAAAAAGAGATGTAGATAGGCCTGCACCTTACTTACTTACAATGTTGTGTTTTTCCTTTGGCATTTTTAGGGGATGAAGATGGGATTAGCACATCTGTCGCTCCTATTTTTTCTCGTGCAAGTGCACAAATCCTAATACAGCAGATAATGGAGTGCAGCACCGATCTGGCCAATATGAGGGAAAGGATGGTGGTGATGGACCAAAACTTCAAAAACATGCTCGATATTTTGGGACGTATATAGAAGACTATCCCCCCCAGCTGCCCCCCATGCCCCCCCCCCCTGCCCCCCCTGCCCTCACCCCTAACCACCCCACTCTCAAAGATGTTGTATAATGTTCGTTTAATATCCCCCAAAATTTGAGGATGCACACACACACACGGGTTTATTTACTAAAGCTATAAGGTGCAAAAGCAGCATCACTTGGCATATAAAACAATCATCTTCCATGTTTGGATGCGAAGTCTTAATTGACTAAGCTTAATTTAGAAGCTGATTGGCTTATATGCACAAATAAGCCAGAGTTTGGACTGTTTAGTAAATAAACCCCAATGTGTGTTCACATGTGCGATCTGCCATCACAGGACATCAATTGTATGTGCTTTGTGGGTGCAACCCCTTCCTTACTTATCAAGTAGGTGACAGAAAGGGGTTGCACCCACAAAGCACATACATTGATCACCCATGATGGCAGATAGCACATGTGAACATTTCGCATGGGATCTCATGTGAAAAATCACCATTTGGCCCATCACACACACAGCATGTGTGCATCCTCAAATTTTGGGGGATTCCGGCGTGACCTAAGACCATGTTGTCTGGGTTTGTTATGCCAAATAAAAGGTTGAACTTTGTAAGTTCGATTGTTATATATGTTTGTCAAAACCACAAAATATTTTTTGAATAAATAAATACTTTCTAAACCAATTTTTCTAAGAAAACACAAAGATTTTCGTAAATAAAAAAGAAATAAAAAAACCTTTTAAAAACACACACACACCAGTGGCTTCTTATTTCTAACCTCAATATCCAGTTTGTAGAAGAGTGACTAGAATGTGCAATTGTGAGTATTTACTAAAACCTGCTAACTAAATTGGGCACAAGAAATGCACTAGTTTCAGAACCTGGAAGACAGATAAAAAGAGAAAAAGCAATAATGACAAACAACTGTATAAAGTCCAATGGTCAAATTATTTATTATTTCTTGGTAATATTTCTTTATTTTGGGGGCCGAATTATAAAGAAATATTAATCTGGCATAGCTATGGCCCCCCGACCCATAAAGTACTCAACATATTTGTCGCGTACCTCACGAGCAGATTGGGTGACCGAGCCAGCGCGACCAGTGTCCAGCCCAGGAAGGGTATCTGAGGGTAGTCCTGCCTCAGCACCGATGTTGGGTAGGTACGTCTGGGAATGCCTGCGTAAAAAATTATGCAATATGCAGCAGGCCAAAATAACAGAGTTAAATTTATATTCCGCCAGATGTATCGCTGTCTGGAACAGGCGGAACCGGCTGGCGAGTATCCCAAAGGCATTCTCGACTACCCTCCGGGCCCTGGCCAGCCGGAAATTGAAGACTCTCCTCTCCGGGGTGAGGGTCCTCTGGGGAAAAGGCCGCATGAGGTGAGGTCCAAGTCCAAAAGCCTCGTCCGCTAAAAAAACAAACGGAAGTCCTTCCACATTGTCTTCATCCGGTGGCAGTTCAAGACCACCAGTTTGTAGACGCCTGTAAAATTCGGTCCGCGCGAACACTCCCCCATCAGACAGCCGGCCATTCTTCCCCACGTCCACATACAAAAATTCGTAGTCTGCCGACACCACCGCCATCAACACGATACTATGAAAACCTTTGTAGTTATAATAGTACGAGCCCGAAAGAGGTGGCGGCACTATGCGGACGTGCTTCCCATCAATTGCCCCTCCGCAGTTTGGAAAATCACAACGCTGGGCAAAGTGGGCAGCCACAGTCTGCCATTCCTGCGGCGTGGAGGGAAACTGTGGGGACAAAAGCAAAATAATAATTAGCACTTTGGCACAGAAACAACATTGCAAACACTAGTAAAAAAAGAACATTCTGCAACATCACGGTATTAACATTTCTAAAAATTAGTGTATAGAGAGTATTTAGGGCAACAAATCTAGAGCCAATTATTATCAGACTCCACATCCCGCTGATAGGGCAATACACTTTTTTAGGGGGAGGGAGTTGAACTACAATGGAGCAGGACACCAAAAAAAAAAAAAAAGGTGTTTTTGTCCCTAGGAGATGATGCTGGACAGGTTAGTAGTGTTGAAGGTAAAAATATGCAGGTAGGCCAAACCACATTAACCTGGAAAGCTTAACAACATGCATGGGGAGAAAAGGGAACATTAAGCACACAGCATATTACAATCATGGCGACTAGGAAAACCAACACAAAAAGGTGAGAAAAATATGCAAACATTATTAAAGACACAGATTGTGATGTTAAAGGAGGAAACTTACCTTAATAAACTCCTCCTGCATGACTTGTATGATGGCAGAACACGTCTCCGGTATGATGATCCCAAGTGCCTGGGGAGAGATGCCTGTTGAGAACTTGAGGTCCTGCAGGCTCCTCCCAGTCGCCAGGTACCGCAACGTGGCAATAAGCCTCTGCTCAGCCGGAATGGCTTGGCGCATCACAGTGTCCTGCCTCGTGATATAGGGGGACAGGAGATCCAGCAGACGGTGGAAAACAGGGTCCGTCATACGGAGAAAGTTCCTGAAGTCATCAGGATTATTCTCCCGGATCTCCCTAAGCAGAGACATATGAGAGAATCGATTACGCTGCCGCAACCAATTTTTGGCCCAGGAACTCCTCCTCCTACTGTTCCTGTCCAAATCACTGGAATGCACACAGACTCCAGAACAAAACCCATAAACAGCACGAACTCGTGAAAAGTTGCGCTGCTGCTCCATCATGGCTTCAAACCGGCCGGCTGGTCAGTCAAGAACACACTCAAACAGAAAGCACCCCAAATCCAGCAAGACCTGCAAAGATCGCACGTCAAACAGATACGACCGTACAGGACGGCACTGCAAAGCAGAAACGCAGCGTACGGCGACACTGAATGACAAATACGAGCCCACAAGCACACACTGAACCTGAAAATACGACCTGTTAAGCGCGGAGACTGAAAAGCACGAATCAGCTCTAACCAAACCTTCGCTAACACGGAACTAGCAGAAGCGGAACAGAGGGCGGCGCCGATGGCTTCCTCATTCCCCTTTATAGTGACGTCGTACGTGGTTTACGTGCCCGCGTTCTGGTCCGCTGGGATTTCGGTCCGATGGTGTGTACGCTCATCAGACCAACGGACAAATTTGACTTATCCGCTGGGAAATATCCGTCGGATGTTTCCGACCGGATACATTCCCTCGTGTGTACAAGGCCTAAGAATCACTCGCATAGATACCCATTGAAAAAAACTGCGATACGACGGTGTATCTGAGATACATCGTCGTATCTCAGCTGAGAATCTGGCCCCTTGTGTCTCGTTTTTCTTGTGACACGCATAGGGCATCCTGTTGATTTCAATTGGATGCACTACATGTGATTAATGGGACATTTTGGCATTTTGTGGGTTGCGTGTTATTTTACTTTGCATTTTGCAGCATTTGCCACTCATTTTTTTTTCACATGGCAAAATGTGTGTTTGCTTCTTTGTTTGGTGTGCCGTTAACAAATAACGGCACTGAAAGCGCAACTAGTAATTTTAGGTATATACACATGGCCATACACTATACAATCTGATCTGCCATCAATTATGTAGTTCAAGGGCACAGAGTGATTGGCTAGATAGGTGTTTCCTCCTATTATAAAAAATTGTAAATCTTAGGGCTAAACTCATTGTTCCGCCCGTCGAGTTTCCCGTTCAGCTGTCGAAAAGCTTGTCGAGCCAAATTTCCCCATAGAACAACGAGGAAATAGAGAGCATGCTCTCTTTTTGGCTCGACGAGCTTCCCGACGGGATGCTCGGCGAAAAGTGTACACACGACCGGTTTTCTCGGCAGAATACGTCTCCCATCAAGGTTCTCGCTGGATTCTGCCGAGAAACTCAGTCGTGTGTACAGGGCCTAAAAGATATTGTACAATCAGATTTTATAGTGTATGGCCATCTTTATACACCTATAATTACTACACACATTTTGCCATGTAAAAAAAAATGAGTGGCAAATGCTGTAAAACAAACAGTAAAAAACACGCAATCCTCAAAACGCCAAAATGTCACATGAGACACATTGTAGTACATCCCATAAAAATTAAAGAGCTGCCCTATGCGTGTCACAGAAAAAACGAGCCACAAAATGTGTGCTCCCATTATGCTAGATGTGAATGGGGCCTAAAAGTTAAATTGGTGCATTTATAAAAGGACAATGAGGCACCATTCACAAATGCACTGCACTAAAAATCAGAGTATAAACGCACCAAGCTCCACTCTTAAGCTTCTTTGCTGCGTGTAGGGTAGCCCATTCCAGTGAATGGGCTGGCCTATGTGTGATGAGTGAAAATGCTCGAAAACATTCCCCCGTATGTGGGAATGTGAATTTGCATTATGCAGATTTGTAAAAAGATGGCCATGCAATCTGATAGCATATTGTGTATTTGGTGAGAAGTATGATCACTGATTGATTGCATTTCATTAAAAAAAAAAAAAACATGCAGCTGGAAATGGGAGGGTAGATGATGCAGGATGTGTGCTAATGAAGTAATCTGTTTAACTCCTTCCTGAGTCATGACCTATAGTCTGACCAGGAAGTATGGCAGAAGCAATGAATACGTTTGGAAACATTGATGAGGACAAGTGGTAAGTATCTGTAGATTTCATGGAAAGCTTTGGAATTTTTGAAAAATAAATAAATATGAATGATATATTAGTACATATGGGAGGTGACATTTAGAAGAAGAAAAAAGGTGAACTTATCCTTTAACCACTTTAGTGCCAATATAAAAAGACTGCTACTGTGTGGTCCTAATTCTGGGAGGGTGTCCATGGACGTCTACCGACAGCTGTGGCCAAAAGTTGTGAAAATGACACAAATATTACATTACATTCACAAAGTCTGCTCCTTCAGTGTTTTTAGATATTTTTGTCAGATGTTACTATGGTATACTGAAATATAACTACAAGCATTTTATAAATGTCAGAGGCTTTTATTGACAATAACATTAAGTTTATGCAAAGAGTCAATGGGGTTAATTTACTAAAGGCACATCCACTTTGTACTCAAAGTACACTTGGAAGTATAGTCGCTGTAGATCTGAGGGGAAGATCTGAAATTAGGGGAATCGCTGCTGATTTTATCATCCAATCATGTGCAAGCAAAAATTCTGTTATTTATTTTCCAAAAGTGCACAGTGGATTTACCTTTAGTAAATAACCCCCATTATTTGCAGAATTGGCCCTTCTTTATCAAGACCTCTGCAATTTGCCCTGGCATGTTGTCAATCAGCTTCTGGGCCACATGCTGACTGATAGCAGCCCATTCGTGCTTAATAATAAGAATTTGTGGCCTTTTTTTTTTCCATCTGCTTTTTGAGTATTGACCAAAAGTTCTCAATGGGATTGAGGTCTGGAGAGTTTCCTGGCCATGGACCAAAATGTAGATGTTTTGTTCCCCAAGTCACTTATTCATCACTTCCGCCTTATGGCAAGGTCCTTCATCATGTTGGAAAAGGCTTTGTTCATCACCAAACTTTTCTTGGATGGTTGGGAGAAGTTGCTCTCGGAGGATGTTTTTGTACCATTCTTTATTCATGGCTGTGTTCTTAGGCAAAATTGTGGGTGAGCCCAGTCTCTTAGCTGAGAAGCAATCCCACACATGAATGGTCCCATGCCACTTTACAGTTGGCATGATGCAGGACTGATGGTAACGCTCACCTTTTCTTCTCCGGATAAAGTTTTTATACGGATGCCCCAAACAATCGGAAAGGGGATTCAGCAGAGAAAATGACTTTACCCCAGTCTACAGCAGTCCGATACCTGTACCTTTTTCAGAATATCAGTCTGTCCCTGATGTTTTTCGTGGAGAGAAGTGGCTTCTTCGCTTGACACAGTGGATTGACCTGGCATCGGCCATTGTTTTCACGGTGGAGGGATTTACCACTTATCTTAACTGCATTTGATTGTCACAGTATTATAACTACAAGCATTTTATAAATGTCAGAGGCTTTTACTGCAATTAATTCTAATTCATTATAACATTCTGGAGTATATGAAAATTGTCATCATAAAAACTGAGGCAGAAGACTTTGTGAATATTTATATTTGTGTAATTATCACAACTTTTGGGCAAGGCTGTAGGACCCCACTCCCTGCACGCCTTCTGCATCGGGTGTCTTCTGTGAGTGCTGTGTCCTTTGGACACAGCTGATCACAGATCAGGGTAAAGCAGTGGTTCTCAACCCTGACCTCATGTACCCCCAACAGGCCATGTTTTGGAAATTTCTCTTAGATAAAATTGCTGTCCAAAATACCAAGCCATTGATTCTGATTTAAAGCACCTGTGCAAGATAAAGAAAAACCTACAAACATGGCCTATTGGGGATACTTGAGGACAGGGTTGAGAACCACTGGGGTAAAGAACCAATCACAGTTGCATTTTAACATGTAATCATCTGTTTTCAATCACAGCTAATCACATGTAAACAGACTTGCCAGTTATCGTCAGTCCTTTCCTTTCGTGCAGTGTCTTTGTGAGGAAAGGGTTGCCGTTAACCGGCAAGCCTGTCAACACAATGTGTACACTGATAGTCAGGGCACTGATCATCTCTAAGCAGGCCAGAGAAACTTGTATCTGAATTAGGGATGAGCCGAATACCCCCGGGTTCGGTTCGCACCAGAACGTTCGAACAGACCGCGGGTTCGCGCGAACATTTCGAACCCCATGAAGTCTATGGGACCCGATTGTTCGAATGAAAACACGGTCATTTTAAAGACCAAAATTCAATTAAATGTTGGAAAACGTCGTTCAGAACCCGGGTCTTGCCCCAGGGAACATGTATCAATGGAATTTTTTTTTTTTTTAAATGGCCGTTTTTTGCAGAGAAGCCATTTTAATGATGCTTAAAGTGAAAAAAAAAAATTCCTTTAAATATCACACCTGCTGGGTGTCTATAGCAGTGGCACGTGTTTAGAAATGTCCCTGCACAACATGAAAGGACCAAAAAAAAAAAGTAATTAATGCTACTTGCGCAAGTTCTGTGTGGCAACATTATGTCGAATATTTTAGCGGTGGTGGGAGGCCTTAATTGTTGTGTGAAAGAAATTTTTTAGAAAAAAGGGCACCCCTCAAACATACTGTAATTGGAGCGCAACAAGGAGCCACGTGCAAAGTATTGCATCAAAAATTGTTATTAGGCGCCCCTGTTGAACAGGGGCAGAAAAATTGTGCATTGGGCACAACACAACACTTGCAACCCCTTCCAATAACTCCAATTGGAGTGCAACAAGGAGCCACGTGCAAATTATTGCATGAAAAATTGTTATTAGGCGCCCCTGTTAAACAGGGGCTGGAAAATTGTGCCTTGGGCACAACACAACACTTGCAACCCCTCCCAATAACTCCAATTGGAGCGCAACAAGGAGCCACGTGCAAATTATTGCATCAAAAATTGTTATTAAGCGCCCCTGTTAAACAGGGGCAGAAAAATTGTGCATTGGGCACAACACTTGCAACCCCTCCCAATAACTCCAATTGGAGCGCAACAAGGAGCCACGTGCAAATTATTGCATCAAAAATTGTTATTAGGCGCCCCTGTTAAACAGGGGCTGAAAAATTGTGCATTGGGCACAACACAACACTTGCAACCCCTCCCAATAACTCCAATTGGAGCGCAACAAGGAGCCACGTACAAATTATTGCATCAAAAATTGTCATTAGGCGCCCCTGTTAAACAGGGGCAGAAAAATTGTGCATTGGGCACAACACAACACTTGCAACCCCTCCCAATAACTCCAATTGGAGCGCAACAAGGAGCCACGTGCAAATTATTGCATCAAAAATTGTTATTAGGCGCCCCTGTTAAACAGGGGCAGAAAAATTGTGCATTGGGCACAACACTTGCAACCCCTCCCAATAACTCCAATTGGAGCGCAACAAGGAGCCACGTGCAAATTATTGCATCAAAAATTGTTATTAGGCGCCCCTGTTAAACGGGCTGGAAAATTGTGCCTTGGGCACAACACAACACTTGCAACCCCTCCCAATAACTCCAATTGGAGCGCAACAAGGAGCCACTTGCAAATTATTGCATCACAAATTGTTATTAGGCGCCCCTGTTAAACAGGGGCTGAAAAATTGTGCCTTGGGCACAACACAACACTTGCAACCCCTCCCAATAACTCCAATTGGAGCGCAACAAGGAGCCACGTGCAAATTATTGCATCAAAAATTGTTATTAAGCGCCCCTGTTAAACAGGGGCTGGAAAATTGTGCCTTGGGCACAACACAACACTTGCAACCCCTCCCAATAACTCCAATTGGAGCGCAACAAGGAGCCACGTACAAATTATTGCATCAAAAATTGTTATTAGGCGCCCCTGTTAAACAGGGGCAGAAAAATTGTGCGTTGGGCACAACACAACACTTGCAAACCCTCCCAATAACTCCAATTGGAGCGCAACAAGGAGCCACGTGCAAATTATTGCATCACAAATTGTTATTAGGCGCCCCTGTTAAACAGGGGCAGAAAAATTGTGCGTTGGGCACAACACAACACTTGCAACCCCTCCCAATAACTCCAATTGGAGCGCAACAAGGAGCCACGTGCAAATTATTGCATCACAAATTGTTATTAAGCGCCCCTGTTAAACAGGGGCTGGAAAATTGTGCCTTGGGCACAACACAACACTTGCAACCCCTCTCAATAACTGCAATTGGAGCGCAACAAGGAGCCACGTGCAAAGTATTGCAACAAAAATTGTTATTAGGCGCCCCTGTTAAACAGGGGCAGAAAAATTGTGCGTTGGGCACAACACAACACTTGCAAACCCTCCCAATAACTCCAATTGGAGCGCAACAAGGAGCCACGTGCAAATAGTAGCTATCAGCAAGAAAAGTGAGGAGGAGAAGGATATTCCATCAGCAGCATAAGAGGACAGTCACTTAGCATCAGCAGTCTAAAAGGGATCCGACATTTCAACAAAAAATATATTATTCATTAATATCAGCATCAGGTGCTTGGTAGCTGGTGTTGATCCAAGCCTGATTCATTTTGTTGAAGGTCAGTCGATCAACAGAGCTGGTGGAGAGGCGCACCCTGTGATCAGTGACAAAGCCTCCAGCAGCACTGAATGTCCGTTCTGAAAGAACACTGGATGCAGGGCAAGCCAGTAGCTCAATTGCGTACTGGGCAAGCTCTGGCCAGTGATCCATCCTCAAGACCCAGTAAGCCAGAGGATTTTCGGTGGGGAAGGAGTCCAAGTCGGATCTTGCCCCTTGGTATTCCCGGACCATGTAAAGCCGACGCTGGCGATGGTTGCTGGAACCGGTCAGACCTTGGGGCTGCGGACTAAAAAACTGCCTGAACGCATCGGTCAGACGACCACCTTCTCCACCGCCCCTCCTGTGACTCACCGAAGCCTCAGCAAGACGTTGTCCAGAGCCAGGTTTTGGTAATCCCCCCGGTTCTGGGAACGCATTGCACAGACCCTTCTGCAAGGCCTCCCGCAGAAGTTTCATCTTCTGCTCCCTCTGCGATGGCAACATAAGGTCCACAACCTTACTCTTGTAACGTGGATCAAGGAGAGTCGCCAGCCAGTAATGATCCCTCTCCTTAATAGCACGTACACGAGGATCCTTACGCAGGCTTTGCAGAATCAGGGAGGCCATGCAGCGTAGGTTTGCTGAGGCATTTGGGCCACAGTCCTCTGGGTCACTGAGGACGACAGGATCCACAGGCACCTCATCCCAGCCACGTAAAACTCCACGTGCTCCTTGGGACTGTAAATGATCCCTTGAAGACTGCTGCTGCTGAGTGCTAGGCTCCACCTCCATGCTGCTGATACAATCCTCCTCCTCCTCCTCCTCCTCATCCTCTTCCTGTGTGCTAGGTGGGCAAGCAGGACCACTGTCTGGGTAAAGGGGGCCTTGAGAGGTAAGGAAGTCCTCCTCTTCCTCCCTCTGTTCTGCCTCAAGGGCCCTGTCCATTATTCCACGTAGCGTGTGCTCCAACATGTGAATAAGAGAGACAGTCTCACTGATGCATGCACTGTCACTGCTCACCATCCTTGTGGCCTCCTCAAATGGTGACAGGACAGACCAGGCACTAGTTGGGGTAGGAGGCCATTTGGCTGTTTATGTGCAATTTTAATTGTTTTTAATAAACGGTATTGCACCATGATCTTTTCCATTTATGTTTCTATTTACCCATGAGCATACTTACTATTACTGTGGTTCAGCGTGATCCAGCATGCCCCAAGTGTACAGGCACTGATCCTGTCCTGCTCATCTGACCTACTTCTAACAGAGAGGTCATATTATCTGGTAAGAACATAGTACTTCCCCAGCACTTTGAGTGGAACACGAATAATCCATTTTGGTGAAGGTTTCTATCACACTTCAAAACCAGCACACCACAATCCTGTCACAGATTTGTTCACAGATTCTGTCCAATCAAGATTGCATTTGACAACAGGAAGATCATCTTTATATTTATTCATATTTTTTTACACTTACCTTTGGGACTTTAGGTGGACTTTGAATTGTTTGAATATTTATTTTTCACACAGGTTAACCCTTTCTTTTTCACGGCACTGAAGTATATTATACAATATTTATTCGTTGCTATTCACCATAATAATATCTAGTAATTTTGGTTCCATTCACAGATGGTATATGGCCATTCACCATATATTGTGAATGAGGTTTCCCATGTAGTCACAGTAGCGCCCTCTATCGTTCTTTATCCCTGATCAAAGCCCACTGGCGTGGTGAAAAAAAACCTAGCTGCCCTGACCCAGTTCTGCTGCCATATTGGCACAGGTACTCATTGATGGCCCGTTGCTGCGTGTGCAGCCGCTGCAGCATGGCCAACGTTGAGTTCCATCTGGTGGGCATGTCACAAATTAGGCGGTTCTTGGGCAGGTTGTATTCCCTTTGGAGGTCAGTCAGCCGAGCAGTGGCATTATATGACCTCCGAAAATGCACACAGACTTTCCTGGCCTGCTTCAGGACATCCTGCAAGCCCTGGTACCTGCCCAAGAACCGCTGCACCACCAAATTGAGGACATGCGCAAAACAGGGCACGTGGGTGAGTTTTCCCTGTCGCAGGGCAGAGAGGAGGTTGGTGCCATTATCGCTGACCACCATTCCAGGCTTCAGCTGGCGTGGCGTCAACCACCTCTCAGCCTGACCCTGCAGAGCTGAGAAAATCTCTTCCCCAGTGTGGCTCCTGTCTCCCAAGCACACCAGCTCTAGCACCGCATGGCATCTCTTGGCCTGCATTCCTGCCTATCCCCTCGTACGCCTACGGAGCATGGCTGGTTCGGAGAAAACATCCCCACAGGAAGAGGCCACAGAGGAAGAAGAAGAGGAGGGGTGGAGGAAAGAGGTGTGTCACAAGCAGTAGTATTTTTTTTGAGGCGTGGTGGCGGAACAACCTCCAAAACTACTGGACCTTGCCCTGCGTCCTTCCCAGCTGCCAGCAGAGTCACCCAATGCGCCGTAAAAGACAGGTAACATCCCTGTACATGCCTGCTGGACCATGAGTCAGCGGTAATATGCACCTTACCACTGACCGCCCTGTCCAGCGAGGCATGGACATTGCCTTCCACATGCTGGTAGAGAGCCGGAATAGCCTTCCGTGAGAAAAAGTGGCGTTTTGGTACTTGCCACTGAGGTACTGCACATTGCACAAACTCACGGAAGGGGGCAGAATCTACCAACTGAAAAGGTAGCAGTTGAAGTGCTAGCAATTTCGCTAAGCTAGCATTCAACTGCTGGGCATGTGGATGGCTGGGATTGTACTTCTTTCGGCGCTGCAGCAGCTGGGGCAGGGAAATTTGCCTGGTACTATCAGTAGATTGACCGCTACTACTAGCTTGTGACACACCTATTTCTACACCTTCACTGCAGGCTTCAGAAAGGACTGGGGGTCTACTGGGGTTGGAGGTCCCAGAAGGGCAAGGGGGGTACGCTTTTGTCTTTGGTGTGGGTCTTTCTGGTGTGCTTGCCAACGAGCTGCATGGCAGGTCGACATATGTCTGGACAAGCATGTGGTACCCAGGCGGTTGATGTTTTGTCACGCGAGATACGCTTGCGACATAAGTTGCAAATAGCAAAGGTACGATCTCATGGACATGTTTCAAAAAAGGCCCACACCAAAGAACTTTTGCTGTACCGGTCAGACACAGTAGCGCCATGCACAAGCGCCGTAGATGTGCGCTGTAATGCAGTGAGTGTGACCTTAAGCTGACCCCTGGAGGGCATCCTGCCTCTTTGGAGATGTGCCTGTGCCTCGTCGTCCTCCTCCCCCTCCTCTTCCTCCTCCTCCTCCTCTCTCCTATCAGGCACCCAGGTAGAGTCAGTGACCTCATCATCCCCTCCCTCCTCATCACTGTCAACAACCTGGCAGTATGCTCCAGCTGGGGGAACATCATCACTGACAAATTGCTGTCCCTCTCGGCCACCCCCTCTCCCTGGGCTCACATCAATACCTTCCTCTATCAGTGTTCCGTCATCGGAGTCTACAAAACGCTGCGCATCTTCCTGCAGCATGTACCCCACACTGTGTTGAAACAGTTCGGGGGACTCCTCAGGAGGACATGGTGGTACTAGGGAAGTATTGTGTGAAGCCATTGTGCAGAGGGAGGAGGACGCCTTGGCAGCTGCTTTGCCAGATACACTTTGATCTGTCTGTGTGAGAGAGGATGAGGAGGATGAGGACGGCTTGGTCATCCACTCTACTAATTCCTCTGCATGTTGAGGTTCAACACGGCCAGCTACCGAAAAGAATGACGAGCGGCCACGGCCACGGCCACGGGCTGAAGAGGATGCACCACATCCACTACCAGCGTTACCTCTACATGCAGAGTCTGCTTGCCCTCCTGACTCTCTGCCTCTCTTTGTTCTCCTTCCAGACATATCGAAGTGCTCAGGTGGTATGTAACAGCACAAGCGGAGTGACACCAAATGCACTCAGGTGATATATAACAGCACACGTACAGTGGCACTACCTGCGCTCAGGTGGTATATAGCAGCACACGTACAGTGGCACTATCTGTGCTCAGGTGGTATATAGCAGCACACGTACAGTGGCACTAACTGCGCTCAGGTGGTATATAGGAGCACACGTACAGTGGCACTATCTGTGCTCAGGTGGTATATAGGAGCACACGTACAGTGGCACTATCTGTGCTCAGGTGGTATATAGCAGCACACGTACAGTGGCACTATCTGTGCTCAGGTGGTATATAGGAGCACACATACAGTGGCACTATCTGTGCTCAGGTGGTATATAGGAGCACACGTACAGTGGCACTATCTGTGCTCAGGTGGTATATAGGAGCACACGTACAGTGGCACTATCTGTGCTCAGGTGGTATATAGGAGCACACGTACAGTGGCACTATCTGTGCTCAGGTGGTATATAGAAGCACACGTACAGTGGCACTATCTGTGCTCAGGTGGTATATAGGAGCACACGTACAGTGGCACTATCTGTGCTCAGGTGGTATATAGCAGCACACGTACAGTGGCACAATCTGTGCTCAGGAGGTATATACCAGCACACGTACAGTGGCACTATCTGTGCTCAGGTGGTATATAGGAGCACACGTACAGTGGCACTATCTGTGCTCAGGTGGTATATAGCAGCACATGTACAGTGGCACTATCTGTGCTCAGGTGGTATTTAGCAGCACACGTACAGTGGCACTAACTGCGCTCAGGTGGTATATAGCAGCACACGTACAGTGGCACTATCTGTGCTCAGGTGGTATATAGGAGCACACGTACAGTGGCACTATCTGTGCTCAGGTGGTATATAGCAGCACACGTACAGTGGCACAATCTGTGCTCAGGAGGTATATACCAGCACACGTACAGTGGCACTATCTGTGCTCAGGTGGTATATAGCAGCACACGTACAGTGGCACTAACTGCGCTCAGGTGGTATATAGGAGCACACGTACAGTGGCACTATCTGTGCTCAGGTGGTATATAGCAGCCCACGTACAGTGGCACTATCTGTGCTCAGGTGGTATATAGCAGCACACGGATATATGGAAAGACTCCTGCGCTACCAAGGGGGATGGGTGGGAGTGGAATTGGGCTGGAAGGTGGACTGGGGATTCTGCAGCAGACTCCTGACACTCTGTCCTGGGCAGAGAGAAAAATGTATATGTAAAAGAAGGGGGTGTTGTCTGCGCTGAAAGTGAACAGGGGGGAGGAGGGGGGGTGTGGGTGATAGGGGTGAATGGATGGGACGGGTGGCTGGATGGGTGGATGCAGGTGGGTTTAGGACAACATGATAACCAACATACTCGAAACAATGATGTGAATGAATATACACATAAGGGTGATAACCAATAAATACAAAAATTATTATTACAATAAGGAAAAACCCAACACACTAGCCAGTGTAATGTGAAACCAGTGAAAAACAATCCTAAATCCAAACTATAAGACCAGAGAAAATTCCATGAGGAAATGCCTCTGGATGGAAAAAATGTGAAATAAATAAAGTCTCTAGTGAAAAAACCCAAGAGTCCAGATAGGTCCAAATTGAAATGGTGGTGCCAGGAAAGGGTGACAGCAGAAAGCACCTCAGGTGGTCCCCAGCTCCTCACCTCAAGGCTATAGCTCGGATAGCCTGCAACAGCACCTCCCGGTGGAGGACAGTGATCCCTCGGCAGGGCAAGCAGCAGAGGCACTCCACGGGGTGATGGATGATGGGCCTATCTCCCACGAACAGCGAGTTCGTACTTCTAATGGCAGATATCCTCTTCTAAGCTGGCCAGATGGTCACTCACAACAAGGGATCTCTCAGATGGCATACATGATAAAAGAAACAGACCATAGCGCAATCCCGCAAGGTAAAAAACACATTTAATAAAAAATAAAACTCACATTTAAAACGATCCAAAAGGCACAAAACAAACAGACGTCAGGAACACACTGCGTCAGGCGTGTGGACTCTGTGGCTCCTAGGATCCCTACGCGTCTCGTCACACCTCGTGACTTCCTTAGGGGATAATGCTTCCTAATCTTAAATACACTGCTCAGTTGTCTGCTTTCCTGGACGCATAGCGGCCATTTTCCCGTAGCCCGCACTCGTGATTGGATGGTAAGTATGCTAAAATGATCGCCGTCTTACCTGTGACACTTCCTATTAGCAAGTAGGAGTGGCTCCAGGGATGGACATGGGGTGATGAAAGGGGCAGATCAGTGTCTGGTGTAGTGACACCCGAATGGTATACCAATACACTATCTGGATGTCTGCTGTACTGGACGCATGGCGGCCATTTTCCCGTAGCCTATGTTGATAATGGAATGTAAGATTAGCATCCTATAGTGGTGGCCATTTTGCCTGGGACACTTCCTATTTGTGGGTAGGAGTGGTTACAGAGCGGGGCATGCTGGTAATGGAATGGGAGGCGGAGTGGGCAGATAGAATATATCTCCCATTTGTTACCAACAAAGTATACCAATACACTGTCTGGATGTCTGCTGTACTGGACGCATGGCGGCCATTTTCCCGTAGCCTATGTTGATAATGGAATGTAAGATTAGCATACTATAGTGGTGGCCATTTTGCCTGGGACACTTCCTATTTGTGGGTAGGAGTGGTTACAGAGCGGGGCATGCTAGTAATGGAATGGGAGGCGGAGTGGGCAGATAGAATATACCTCCCATTTGATACCAACAAAGTATACCAATACACTATCTGGATGTCTGCTGTACTGGACGCATGGCGGCCATTTTCCCGTAGCCTATGTTGATAATGGAATGTAAGATTAGCATACTATAGTGGTGGCCATTTTGCCTGGGACACTTCCTATTTGTGGGTAGGAGTGGTTACAGAGCGGAGCCTGCTAGTAATGGAATGGGAGGCGGAGTGGGCAGATAGAATATACCTCCCATTTGATACCAACAAAGTAACATGGCCCAATAACCCGTTTCCAAACAGAGATGTGGCGAAATGTTAGAATTAAAAATGTAAAATATAAAGGGAGAATGAATGATAATAATTCCCTATTTCTAAAATTGAGGGTAAAGGTATATAGAAGTATAAACGGATGTATAAACGGATGGAGGGCCATATATATAACCCACTGCCCAGCAGATAGGGCAGAGAGAAAACATGGATTAAAGGGTTTCCCTGATAGCATCCTCCGAAGATAGCTAGGCTCTAGCAAGAGCTGCAGAGACAACACACATGACACATATAGGGCGATTTTGCTATACAATCGACCTGATTGGTATAGATATATGCATGAGACTCCAAATGTATACAAATAAATACATATAATGCGCACACATAATGAATAAAATGAACAAACCTAGATCTAGCGTATAGGAAAGGGGGGGAGGGGAAGGCTGATCCTAGACAAGACAACGCTCTTAGAAGTCATTAAGAAAACAATTCAGATCGAAATCAATATTGAGTCCTCTTGGGGCAAAAGTATCCATAGAGAAGATAAACTTGGATTCTAGTTGGCTAAGCGACCTGACTTTATGACCCCCCCGCCAGGGTCTATTATAGGGTGCTATCCCCCAGAATTTGAGATGGGACGGGTCTTTGTTATGAACTGCCTCAAAGTGTCTAGAGACACTATGCTTGTCGAAACCTTTAATGATATTTTGCACATGTTCTTTTACCCGTATCCTCAATAAGCGTTTGGTGCGACCTACATACTGTAGGCCGCAGCTGCACTCTAGTACATATACTGCTCCCAAGGTATTACATCCAACAAAATCTTTAATCTCATACTCTGTTCCGTTGCTGTTGGATATGAATTTTGTTTTCTTTTCATTGGGGCGTTTTGTGCGTGTACAAGCGTAGCATCGCTTACAGGGGTAGAATCCTTTGCCGGTAAAAAACGTCAGCTGTTTCTTGGGCGGGTTGATGACTCCCTTTACCAGTTGGTCTCTAAGGGTAGGAGCCCTCTTGTAAATGAAATTGGGCTTCTCAGGCAGAATCGTTCCCAATTTGATATCGGTTTTTAGAATATGCCAATGGCGGGAGAATATTTTTTCTATTTTCTTATAATGGATGTTATAATCTAATATAACTGGGACTCCATCTATTTTACTGGTAGGTTTCTTCTTAGTGGCTAGAAGGTCTTTTCTTGGGATGTTGGTGACTTCCTGAATCTTCTCTTGGATGAACGTGTCATCGTAACCCTTTTGTGTAAACCTTTCTCCTATTAGGTTAGCTTGAACTTTAAACTCCTCTATTTCTGTACAATTCCGTCTTAGTCTTAGGATTTGGCCTTTAGGGATGTTAAATAGCCAATTCCTATGGTGGCAGCTAGTAATGGGGAGGTAGCTGTTCCTGTCGACGCTTTTAAAGAACGTCTTAGTGGTGAACCTTTCGTTTTTACGGAGATCTCTAAATCTAGGAAGGGAATTTTCTCTTCCTCAATTTGCCATGATAGGACAATATTCATGTCATTACTGTTGAGTTTATGACAAAAGGTATTTAGAGGTTCTATATCTCCCTTCCAGATTATAAAAATGTCATCTATGTATCTCCTGTACATGATGAGGTTCTCAGATTGTTCTCTGAATACAGCTTCTTCTTCCCATCTTGCCATGAAAAGTCCTGCCACGCTGGGAGCGAACTTGGCTCCCATCGCCACTCCCGTTCGCTGTTGGTAATATTCATTATTGTACCAGAAATGACTATGTTTAAGACAGAAATCTAGGCATTTAACAATATATTTCCTCTGAGTACAGGGGAGTTGGGTGTGTTTGCGAAGTCCCCATTTCGTGGCTTCGCAAGCTAGGTAGTGCGGGATAATCGTGTATAACGATGACACGTCTGCGGTTGCCATTAATAGAGGACCTGGATCGTTTCTATCTTCTAATAAGTTGAGCATGTCTTTGGTGTCTTTAAGGTAAGCCTTCGTTTTTTGTACAGCTGGCTGGAGGAATCTATCAATATATTGCCCCAATCTGGCCGTGATGGACTCTATCCCATTCACAATCGGCCTAAACGGCGGGTTATTCTTATCTTTGTGTATTTTGGGCAGGGCATATATGATGGGTGTCCTACATGCTTCAGGTATGAGGTACTTAGCTTCCTTTTTGTTCAGAACTCCTTTTTTGAGTCCTAAAAGTACCACTTGTTCCAGTTCTTTTTTCCATCTGAAGGTGGGATTGCTTGCCAGTATGCTGTATGTATTGGTATCTCCCAACATCTTCATCATCCCTTTATGGTATTGTTCAGAGGTTTGAATAACAATACCCCCCCCCCTTTATCAGAAGGTCTGATAACTAGATCTTTTCTTTTCATTAGTTTCTGTATTCCTATTTTAATAGATTTCGGTTCTTCAATCCTTTTCACTGTGAGGCCTCGGAGGTCTTCAGTAACTAGTTTTTTGAAGACCTCTATGTGTTTGTTGTCTTTTATTTTGGGATTGAAGGTGGATTTATTTCTCAAATTGCTGTGTACCACTGTATTTTCTTCTTCGACACGGACATTGATGGATTTTCCTAAGAGATATTTCTTAATATTCAATTTCCTTATATATTTCTGAATGTTGATATATGTTTGAAATTTATCTAAATTCTTTATAGGTGCATATTTCAATCCTTTGTCCAACGTCATAAGTTCTTCCGGGGTCAGTGGTATCTCAGTGAGGTTAAAAATCCCTTCGCCTATTGGCTTTGTCTTCTGTTTTCCCTTTCCACCTCTACATCCTCTTTTCTTGAAGGGCTTCTTCTCCTCACCTCCTCTCTTTTCTTTGGGGGAGGGGGTTCCCTCCCTTTGTCTAAAAAATAACGATTTGGTCCTTGTTCTAATCTGTATTCAAAGTCTCTTCTCTCCTCTCGAAATACATCTCGCAAATCTCGTAGCGGGGCGTAGTGGTTAGAAGTATGTATTGGACTTCTTTCTCTGTCTCTTGTTCTCTGAGGTATAGGGGCCCATCCGTCTCTCAGATAGAGGTACTGACTTGGACCTGGGCTCCTGATGTATGGTCTTTGTACATAGTATGGATCCCCTCTAGGTTCTCTGATGTCATAATATCCTCGCGGATACGGTGGGCTCCTAATTGGTTGATAAGTCTCATATGGAGGTCCTCTCGAGTCCTTATAGCCCTGGTTCTGTTTTGGCCCATGGTTATTTTGTGTTTTTTTATTTTTCCAATGGTTCGGTTTTTTCCAATTCTTTTGCGGGGTGCGGGTGGTTTTGGGATGACTATCTTTCCTATTATGAGGAGTATGGGTGCTGGAATGTTTCTGTGTTCCTTCGTTATTAGCCTGTCTGGGAGGATCTTCTTTTTGTACTTGAACTCCTAGTGGCCTAGGGTGGCCATCTTGCTTGGGTTCCCCTATAATAGGGGACAGTACTGGATAGGTTGGCCTGATGGAAACTGGCCTCTCTGGTGTAGAGAATGTGGAAGTAGGTTCCTTGGTCTCTAAATTATTTTGCCATTTGTAGACAAGGTCATTTTTATAGTCATTGATATCTCTAGAATATTTATTACTTTTCCTCGCTTGAATCTCTGCATCTTTCTTGGTGAGATCTTTACTCAATTGGGTGGTAAGCTTTAAGAAATCTGCTGAGTCTTTGTGTGCCTCTATTTGGATTTTGAGTTCTGCTATAGTTTGGTCTGTTTTCCGGATTTTCTTTTGTTTCCTTTTCAGTAATAGACGAAGTAATTCCTTCCCTTTTTCATTAAAGAACAGAAACCATTCATCAATGGACTCCTGATCTTTCAGGCCGTCATTGGGGGGTACATCCCACCTCAGACGTCGGGGGACTATATTAGCCTTGATGTACCTGTCAAAGGTGGTGACATCCCACCATAGGCTGATTTTCTTTTCTAGTCCATGTCCTAGACGGCGCATGAGGTATTCAATGTTGTTATCTGTTTTAGGGTCCTCTGGGTTAAATACTAGGTCAAGATTGACCTCTCTATGTTCTAGAAATGTAAAAATTTCCATAGTTGCTGCAGGAGTGTAGTAGGAAGAAAGAACACGGATATATGGAAAGACTCCTGCGCTACCAAGGGGGATGGGTGGGAGTGGAATTGGGCTGGAAGGTGGACTGGGGATTCTGCAGCAGACTCCTGACACTCTGTCCTGGGCAGAGAGAAAAATGTATATGTAAAAGAAGGGGGTGTTGTCTGCGCTGAAAGTGAACAGGGGGGGAGGAGGGGGGGTGTGGGTGATAGGGGTGAATGGATGGGACGGGTGGCTGGATGGGTGGATGCAGGTGGGTTTAGGACAACATGATAACCAACATACTCGAAACAATGATGTGAATGAATATACACATAAGGGTGATAACCAATAAATACAAAAATTATTATTACAATAAGGAAAAACCCAACACACTAGCCAGTGTAATGTGAAACCAGTGAAAAACAATCCTAAATCCAAACTATAAGACCAGAGAAAATTCCATGAGGAAATGCCTCTGGATGGAAAAAATGTGAAATAAATAAAGTCTCTAGTGAAAAAACCCAAGAGTCCAGATAAGTCCAAATTGAAATGGTGGTGCCAGGAAAGGGTGACAGCAGAAAGCACCTCAGGTGGTCCCCAGCTCCTCACCTCAAGGCTATAGCTCGGATAGCCTGCAACAGCACCTCCCGGTGGAGGACAGTGATCCCTCGGCAGGGCAAGCAGCAGAGGCACTCCACGGGGTGATGGATGATGGGCCTATCTCCCACGAACAGCGAGTTCGTACTTCTAATGGCAGATATCCTCTTCTAAGCTGGCCAGATGGTCACTCACAACAAGGGATCTCTCAGATGGCATACATGATAAAAGAAACAGACCATAGCGCAATCCCGCAAGGTAAAAAACACATTTAATAAAAAATAAAACTCACATTTAAAACGATCCAAAAGGCACAAAACAAACAGACGTCAGGAACACACTGCGTCAGGCGTGTGGACTCTGTGGCTCCTAGGATCCCTACGCGTCTCGTCACACCTCGTGACTTCCTTAGGGGATAATGCTGGTGAGACTTCCTAATCTTAAATACACTGCTCAGTTGTCTGCTTTCCTGGACGCATAGCGGCCATTTTCCCGTAGCCCGCACTCGTGATTGGATGGTAAGTATGCTAAAATGATCGCCGTCTTACCTGTGACACTTCCTATTAGCAAGTAGGAGTGGCTCCAGGGATGGACATGGGGTGATGAAAGGGGCAGATCAGTGTCTGGTGTAGTGACACCCGAATGGTATACCAATACACTATCTGGATGTCTGCTGTACTGGACGCATGGCGGCCATTTTCCCGTAGCCTATGTTGATAATGGAATGTAAGATTAGCATCCTATAGTGGTGGCCATTTTGCCTGGGACACTTCCTATTTGTGGGTAGGAGTGGTTACAGAGCGGGGCATGCTGGTAATGGAATGGGAGGCGGAGTGGGCAGATAGAATATATCTCCCATTTGTTACCAACAAAGTATACCAATACACTGTCTGGATGTCTGCTGTACTGGACGCATGGCGGCCATTTTCCCGTAGCCTATGTTGATAATGGAATGTAAGATTAGCATACTATAGTGGTGGCCATTTTGCCTGGGACACTTCCTATTTGTGGGTAGGAGTGGTTACAGAGCGGGGCATGCTAGTAATGGAATGGGAGGCGGAGTGGGCAGATAGAATATACCTCCCATTTGAAACCAACAAAGTATACCAATACACTATCTGGATGTCTGCTGTACTGGACGCATGGCGGCCATTTTCCCGTAGCCTATGTTGATAATGGAATGTAAGATTAGCATACTATAGTGGTGGCCATTTTGCCTGGGACACTTCCTATTGGTGTAATAATAATTTTTGTATTTATTGGTTATCACCCTTATGTGTATATTCATTCACATCATTGTTTCGAGTATGTTGGTTATCATGTTGTCCTAAACCCACCTGCATCCACCCATCCAGCCACCCGTCCCATCCATTCACCCCTATCACCCACACCCCCCCTCCTCCCCCCCTGTTCACTTTCAGCGCAGACAACACCCCCTTCTTTTACATATAGCAGCACACGTACAGTGGCACTATCTGTGCTCAGGTGGTATATACCAGCACACGTACAGTGGCACTATCTGTTCTCAGGTGGTATTTAGCAGCACACGTACAGTGGCACTAACTGCGCTCAGGTGGTATATAGGAGCACACGTACAGTGGCACTATCTGTGCTCAGGTGGTATATAGGAGCACACGTACAGTGGCACTATCTGTGCTCAGGTGGTATATACCAGCACACGTACAGTGGCACTATCTGTTCTCAGGTGGTTTTTAGCAGCACACGTACAGTGGCACTAACTGCGCTCAGGTGGTATATAGGAGCACACGTACAGTGGCACTATCTGTGCTCAGGTGGTATATAGGAGCACACGTACAGTGGCACTATCTGTGCTCAGGTGGTATATACCAGCACACGTACAGTGGCACTAACTGTGCTCAGGTGGTATATACCAGCACACGTACGGTGACCCCAAATGCGCTCAGGTGGTATGTCACAGCACATGTACGGTGACCCCAAATGCGCTCAGGTGGTATGTCACAGCACACGTACGGTGACCCCAAATGCGCTCAGGTGGTATGTCACAGCACACGTACGGTGACCCCAAATGCGCTCAGGTGGTATGTCACAGCACACGTACGGTGACCCCAAATGCGCTCAGGTGGTATGTCACAGCACACGTGCAGTGACCCCAAATGCGCTCAGGTGGTATTAAACAGCACACGCACAGTCAGAGCGACTGCGTTTCTGTGCAATTCAATAGCCCACTTGCATTAACAGCAACTGCCTTTCTGTGCAAATAAATATGCGTCTATGTGCAATGAACTAACACGTGTACACTAACACGTTAGAGCATCAAGCACAATCTCCTGCCTGACAGATACTAATAGCAGAACTAGCTAAGCTATACAGTTTATAAATATATTGACAACTCCTAGGGATGTGAATATATTCTCTACAAACTGTACATTTAACTATACTAACTAGTAGCCTCCCTGATCTATCTATCTATCTATCTATCTATCTATCTATCTATCTATCTATCTATCTATCTATCTATCTATCTATCTATCTATCTATCTATCTATCTATTTATCTATCTGAAAAGACACTGTGGGGCTGATTTACCAAGCCTGTGCGCCAAGACTCATGGTGCACAAGCAGGAGTAAACCTGTTTTTGACATTTACCAAAGAAACACGCTGCTAGTGCAGCGTGTTTCCTCATTTACTAAAGTGCCTAATGCGCCCAGAAGAGGGCGCACAGCACGCCAGTACAGAGCTGGCGTGCGGCATTTAGTTATGTAAACATCGGGGATTCGGGCGGGAGTTTATGAGGGGAGGGAGGGGGGTGATGCAGGGGAAGTGTAGTGACATGTGTTTCAACTTGTGTGGCGGGCCGATTTGAAAGGGAAAGTGACTTTTGGGACCCGATCCCCGGGCGCTTGCAAAGTACGCTAGAACCTCGGAAGGTTCACTTGCATACTGGGCATGCGCAGAGGGAAAAATCGGAGCTCACCGCGCGCCTCTTCAGTACGCCGGGAAATCCTTGGTAAATACCAGGCGGCGTAGCAGTGTTTGCACTGCCTGGAGCGGCGTACGGCAAGCTCCGAGCTGTTCTCGGGCTGCGCTGACACTGAAGGGGAACTCCGCGCCAAATTTCAAATGTGAAACCGGCGCGGCTTCCCCCCCAGGGGTACAATAGGCTCTCCGGCTTGGTCCGGAACGTGAGGGGTTAACCCACGCCAAAATCGGCGTGGGGTTCCCCCCCAGATCCGTACCAAGCCCTCATCCCAGGCATGCAGTCTGGCCGGACAGGAATGGGGGTGGGGACGAGCGAGCGGCCCCCCCCCTCCTGAGCCGTACCAGACCACATGCCCTCGACATGGGGGAGTGTGTGCTTTGGGGGAGGGGGGCGCTGCCCCCCCACCCCAAAGCACTCTTGTCCCCATGTCGAACGGGACAAGAGCCTCTTCCCGACAACCCTAGCCATTGGTTGTCGGGGTATGCGGGCGGGAGCCAATCAGAATCTGGGAGCCCCGTTTAATAATGTGGCCCCCAGATTTCGGGCCCCCACCCTATGTGAATGAGTATGGGGTACATCGTACCCCTACCCATTCACCTGGTGAAGGTGGTTTGAACTTTGAGGGTCTTCTGCCGCCGCCCCCTTCGATTTTTTCGGCCTGGACGGGGGTCGCACATCCCATCCAGGACTTGGACGTGGCGGGCTTCTCGTCGCTGTCTTCTGCCGCTGCCCCCTTCACCACGAAGCTCCGTGCTTGTTTGATGAGGGCAGCGGGCTTCCGTCGTCTTCTCCGGGGCGAGGGTCGTACATCCCACCCCGGATTTCCTCGCCGGCTTCTGCCTGGCTCCTACTGGGGGCCAGGCCTTCTTTTGCCGTCTTCCGCCGGAGGGCGCCACTCTCCGGGCTTCTCGACGTTGTCTTCCGCCGCGGGGGCCAGGCCTTCTTCTTTGCCGCCCCCTTCGATTTTTTCGGCCTGGACGGGGGTCGCACATCCCATCCAGGACTTGGACGTGGCGGGCTTCTCGTCGCCGTCTTCTGCCGCTGCCCCCTTCACCACGAAGCTCCGTGCTTGTTTGATGAGGGCAGCGGGCTTCCGTCGTCTTCTCCGGGGCGAGGGTCGTACATCCCACCCCGGATTTCGTCGCCGTCTTCTGCCGCTGCCCCCTTCACCACGAAGCTCCGTGCTTGTTTGATGAGGGCAGCGGGCTTCCGTCGCAGTCTTCCGCCGCGGGGTGACACTCGCGGGCTTCTTCTTCCATTCGATGTTGACACGGCGAGGTCCGGCGCTGAAATGCCTTCTGAGCGGCGGGCAAGGACTTATATTGGCATTGGGCGTGGGCGTGGTTATGCCAACATGTGACCTTAACCCATGTGACAGTGATGTGACGTGACATCACTGTCACATGGGTTAAGGTCACATGTTGGCATAACCACGCCCACGCCCAATGCCAATATAAGTCCTTGCCCGCCGCTCAGAAGGCATTTCAGCGCCGGACCTCGCCGTGTCAACATCGAATGGAAGAAGAAGCCCGCGAGTGTCACCCCGCGGCGGAAGACTGCGACGGAAGCCCGCTGCCCTCATCAAACAAGCACGGAGCTTCGTGGTGAAGGGGGCAGCGGCAGAAGACGGCGACGAAATCCGGGGTGGGATGTACGACCCTCGCCCCGGAGAAGACGACGGAAGCCCGCTGCCCTCATCAAACAAGCACGGAGCTTCGTGGTGAAGGGGGCAGCGGCAGAAGACGGCGACGAGAAGCCCGCCACGTCCAAGTCCTGGATGGGATGTGCGACCCCCGTCCAGGCCGAAAAAATCGAAGGGGGCGGCAAAGAAGAAGGCCTGGCCCCCGCGGCGGAAGACAACGTCGAGAAGCCCGGAGAGTGGCGCCCTCCGGCGGAAGACGGCAAAAGAAGGCCTGGCCCCCAGTAGGAGCCAGGCAGAAGCCGGCGAGGAAATCCGGGGTGGGATGTACGACCCTCGCCCCGGAGAAGACGACGGAAGCCCGCTGCCCTCATCAAACAAGCACGGAGCTTCGTGGTGAAGGGGGCAGCGGCAGAAAACGGCGACGAGAAGCCCGCCACGTCCAAGTCCTGGATGGGATGTGCGACCCCCGTCCAGGCCGAAAAAATCGAAGGGGGCGGCAAAGAAGAAGGCCTGGCCCCCGCGGCGGAAGACAACGTCGAGAAGCCCGGAGAGTGGCGCCCTCCGGCGGAAGACGGCAAAAGAAGCCCTGGCCTCGGGAGGAGCCAGGCAGAAGCGGAGGAGCCCGAGGTGGGGCGACACCCCCGTTGTTCTCCGCTGTTTTCGGCCGGCCCCCCCCGGATGTAAAAGAGCTTCATTTTGGGGTGGGGGCACAGTCGAGCATGGCGGAGAGCATGGGTGGGTGTTTCCCCCCCCCGGCAGAAGACGGCTAGAAGACCGAGGAGTGGCGACGCCCCCGTTGTTCTCCGCCATTCCCGCCGGCCCCCCCCGGATGTAAAAGAGCTTTGTTTGGGGTAGGGGGCCTGGCCGAACATGGCGGAGAGCATCGGTGGGGGTCTCTCTCCCCGGCGGAAGGCGGCGGCGAAGACCGGGGGGGGGGTAGGTGTACCCCCGCGGCGGAAGACAACGTCGAGAAGCCCGGAGAGTGGCGCCCTCCGGCGGAAGACGGCGAAAGAAGCCCTGGCCTCGTGCGGAGCCAGGCAGAAGCGGAGGAGCCCGAGGTGGGGCGACACCCCCGTTGTTCTCCGCTGTTTTCGGCCGGCCCCCCCCGGATGTAAAAGAGCTTCATTTTGGGGTGGGGGCACAGTCGAGCATGGCGGAGAGCATGGGTGGGTGTTTCCCCCCCCCGGCAGAAGACGGCTAGAAGACCGAGGAGTGGCGACGCCCCCGTTGTTCTCCGCCATTCCCGCCGCCCCCCCCGGATGTAAAAGAGCTTTGTTTGGGGTAGGGGGCCTGGCCGACCATGGCGGAGAGCATCGGTGGGGGTCTCTCTCCCCGGCGGAAGGCGGCGGCGAAGACCGGGGGGGGGGTAGGTGTACCCCCCCGGCGGAAGGCGGCGGCGAAGACCGGTGCGGGGCTGGAGCCCCTCCGGCAGAAAACGTCTGGAAGACCGAGGGGCTCCGCCCCCGTTGTTCTCTGCTTCTTTCGGCCGGCCCCCCCCGGATCTGAAAGAGCTTATTTTGGGGTGGGGGCCTGGCTGGACATGGCGGAGATCATCGGTGGGTGTCCCCCCCCGGCAGAAGACGGCGAAGCCCGGGGCCCAATGGGCTGGTGGTGGGGGGTCCCGGCAGAAGACCCCCGGAGCTGACTAATAAATTATTTTTTTCTGTGTGTTTTTTTTTGTTTACACTTTTCCACCCGGTGAATGGGTAGGGGTACGATGTACCCCATACTCATTCACATAGGGTGGGGGGCCAGAATCTGGGGGCCCCCTTAATATAGGGGGCTCTCAGATTCTGATAAGCCCCCCGCCCGCATACCCCGACAACCAACGGCCAGGGTTGTCGGGAAGAGGCTCTTGTCCCTTTCGACATGGGGACAAGAGTGCTTTGGGGTGGGGGGGCAGTGCCCCCCTCCCCCACAGCACACACTCCCCCATGTCGAGGGCATGTGGTCTGGTACGGCTCAGGAGGGGGGGGGGCGCTCGCTCGTCCCCACCCCCATTCCTGTCCGGCCAGACTGCGTGCCTGGGAGAAGGGTTTGGTCTGGATCTGAGGGGGAACCCCACGCCGTTTTTTGGCGTGGGTTTAACCCCTTATGTTCCAGATCAAATCTAAGAGCCTGTTGTGCACCAGAAGGGGGAACCCCACGCCGTTTTTTTTTTGTAATTTGGGGTGGAGTTCCCCTTTATCCCGGTCCTGTCAGGGGGGGGGGGGGAATGCCTGCTCGTCTGTCCCTACAATGTATGAACAGCGATCTGTCATTTCCCCTACACAGTCCCACCCCCTTTACAGTTAGAACACACCCAGGTAACATAATCAACCCCTTCCGCGCCCCTAGTGTTAACCCCTTCCCTGCCAGTGTCATTTTTATAGTAAGCAATGCATTGATATACCATTGCTCGCTACAAAAATGCCAAATCTCACAAAAATGTGTCCGCCACAATGTCGCATTAGACAGAAAAAACAAATGATAGCCACCATTACTAGTAAAACAAAAAATTATTCAAAAAAAAACCCATAAGACCAACCCCTACTTAGAACTTTTGCCCAAACCAATCAAACGCTTATTGTGATTTTTTGCAACCAAAAATATGTCCAAGAATACTTATCGGCCTAAACTGAGGGCAAACATTTTTTGAATATATTTTGGGGGAGATTTATTATAGCAAACCGTAAAAAAGATGTTTTTTTAGTTACCAAATTGTCGCTATATTTTTGGGTCAAGCAAAAATATGAAAAAACGCGCAGAGGTGATCAAATACCACCAACAAAAATAAAAAAAAAAAAATTTTAGGGGGGGGGGGGGAGGATGAGGACGCCCAATTTTTTTGGGGGCCACGTCGCACAACCACGCAATTGTCAGTCAAAATGACGCAGTGTTGAAATGCAAAAAATGGCCCCGTCAGTGACCAGTAATATGCTCTGGGGCTCAAGTGGTTACAAATTAAGAATACACTAAAGTTAGCCCAATTTATGGCCATAATGTGAAAGATGATGTTACACCGAGTAAATAGATACCCAACATGTTACACTTTAATATTGCACACACTCATGGAATGGCGCCAAACTTCAGTACTTGAAAAAACCCATAGGCAACGCTTTTTTATGTGTTTCAGGTTACCAGTTTAGATTTACAGAGGAGCTCTAGTGCTACAAGTATTGCTCTCGCTCTAACGTACGCTATGATACCTCACATGTGGGGTTTGAACGGGGGTTCAATATGTGGGCGGGGCTTACACATTTAAGGCCCGCCCCCATATATGGAAACATTCTTCAAACCACACATGTGAGGTATCATAGCGTGCGTAACAGCAAGAGGAATATTTATAGCACTAGACCTCATCTGTAAATCTAAACTGGTAACCGGAAACAATAAAAATGCTGCTTGTTCCCTTCTGACTGCGAGCTACTAGGGACAGGGGCGTTTAAATTATTACTATTTAGGTTTGTTACGTAAAAATTCTATAAGACCTCCCGTTCAGCTTGTAAAGCATCACTTCATGGGGACCAAAAAAAAATTTAACACCTCTAATGCTTTCATCCGCCATTGCAGATTTGATTCTGGTACTGCATTTCGAGTGAACTGGGCATGCTCGAACAGTTAGAAAAAGAAGTTGGAAGTTTCATCCTGAAAATGACTTGCATCTTTCTGAGCATGCTCAGAAAGCTCTTTTTTTGGCTTAGTAATTTAAGGACATCCTTAACAGGTGTAAGCAGTTCCAAGTGCACACAAACTAGAGGCTGACATTTCTTCATGTGTTTCCAATTGGTTCATTAGCACACATGTTATAAAAAGCGTGGATACTGCACGTGTCAGCTGCCCCTCAGAGGGGGCAGATTTGCTGGCTGGAAGGAATGGCGGAGTGAAACAGAGATGTTTTGGAGCAAGTTTTGTATTTTTTGATGTTTTCTCTGCTACATAATTTTGCTAAATGTTTCTCAAGATGTTAATGACTAATGTTTTAATCCTGTGGGTCTATCCTGTTATTTCAAAAGCATGATTTATTTTCCAATGACTGTGAAATAAACGTTGGTCTTTTTTGTTTTTAGGTGTTTGTATATATTTTTGGTGTGTTTATTTGTAATTTTTTTTTTGCTTTCCTTGTTTTGTGGACCAATAAAATTACTTTCAAATTTTGAAGTTTGTTTTGTGATATTTTTTTCATGCTATGGATTTCAACCGCTGCAGCTGAACTAGTTTGGGCCTAAACCATCAAGTGTGATTTGTCTCTAAGCTCTTTCCTGGTGTGTATGCATGAAATGTTTAGTCACCAGAAAAGGAAGGACAAAGCGGTAAGTAATTGTTTCCTAGAACTGATGTCCAGACTGACTTTTTAAAGCACATGTGCAAGATGTAGGAAAAGCTGCAAACAGGGCCTGTTGGAGGGGGGGGGGGGGGTGGTGTGTTTTTTTTGGACAGGCTTGAAGTGCTGATTTACAGCGCTGTGCTTGAAACTAGCACAAGACAATCCTATTCTAATTGTGGGTTGTTTGAGGGAAGCCAATTGAGTGTTAGAACCCCTGCTAGTGTTTTTAGGTTGGGCTTTGTGTCCCTTTTCCTAAAATTGGCTTCACTTCCTGTCACACAGCTGAACAGGAAGTGAGGTTAAAACCCTACCAATGGTCTTTTCTTCGGGGCACAGGTCAATCTAACTAGTGTCACCATTAAGCAAATTGCACTGCAGTGTACACCCCAAATGATTGGTTACTTTGGGGTTTAGTAAAGGCAAAGGCGCTCTGCAGTAGAAGCGTAGGCAATGAAAATCAGAAGGGAAGCACTGATGGTTTTTACTTCCAATCCCGCCAAGTTTTGAGTTTTCTTCCTTGCTTGTCCACTTGTAGTGCAAAGTGGATTTGCCTTTAGTAAATGGACCCCAAAGTCCAAGATTCCTACTAATTTGGGGTGTACACAGCAAAATGCCATTTCCAAAATGGGAAACTATTTATATTGATCTGTGTGTCCCCAACAAAACATTACTCAGGTGTTTCCCTCACTTCCTGTTTGGCTGTGTGGCAGGAAGTGAATGAATTAAGTAGAAAGTGACAACATTTGTGAGGTGTCTTTACCCTATCAGGGGTGCAGGCATCCCCAAAACAAACATGAAAATAGTTGATTTAACATTGGGTGGTGTTTGTGGGGGTCCCTAACACACATTCATACATATTAGCAACGCTGGATCGTGGCCTATTGGCATGGTTATATTTTCTTAAGCCTCTCAATAAAATGATCTGAAATTTGGGGTTAAACTGGAACAATAATCATCACTTTTATTTTTTGGATTTCTTTCATTTTGGATAGAGTTGGTGGGGGGGGGGGGGGTTAGAAGCTCTGTCAGTTTATTTTGTATTATCCCTGTCCGTTTGGGGAGATTGGCCTTCACTTCCTGCCCCATAGCCAAACAGGAAGTGATCGAAAAAGTAGGCAAATTAAGGGCCCCCCCAAGTCCCCCCCCACAGAACTTGTGTGTGTCCCCTGAAAATTCCTGGGTGGGTCATAAAAAAACAGGGTGTGGCCTTGACAGGAAGGGTGGGTCATTTTTCTATTAGGGGGGTGCCAAAATTTGGTCAGGCCTAGGGAAGCACAAAACCTAAATATCCTACTGCATATTAGGGCTTATTTAGACAGGATCCAATTTACAGCATGTTTTTAGATTGTGGGAGGAAACCCGGACAGGGAGAACATGCAAACTCAAGGCAGATAGTGTCACGGGTGGGATTCGAACCAGCAACCCTTTTGCTGCTAGGTGAACATGCTACACACTACGCTACTGTGCTGAACGAACATGATTGCAGCTGAAAGCATGAGATGTTTTTTTTTTTACCAATTCCATGATTTCCAGCCTGGAGGACAGATGTGGGGTCTAATTGACCCCGCCTTTCTCTATAAAGAGGACCTGTCACACACTAGTCCTATTACAAGGGATGTTTACATTCCTTGTAATAGGAAGAAAAGTGAAAAATAATACAAACAAAGGGACAAACAAGTGCAAAAAATAAAATATTAAGTAAAAAAATAAAATAACAAAGGAATTTAAATGCTCCTGTCCCTAGTAGCTCGCACTCAGAAGCGAACACGCATGCAAGTCCCACACACATATGTAAACATCCTTCAAACCCCACATGTGAGGTATCATAGCGTGCGTTAGAGCGAGAGCAATAATGTTAGCACTAGACCTCCTCTGTAACTCAAAAGTGGTAACCTGAGAAAAAAAGTCAAGCGTTGCCTATGGAGATTTTTTATAACGAAAGTTTAGCGCCATTCCATGAGTGTGCGCAATATGAAAGCGTGACAAGTTAGGTATCTATTTACTCGGTGTAACATCATCTTTTACCTTATCCCTAAAAATTGGCCTAGCTTTACTGCTTTCTTATTTTGTCATTCATGAAACAGGTTTTTTTTTGGAAAGCCAAAAAAAAAAAAAAACGTTAGAACATTTTTGGCACAAATACTGTTGGAAATGTGTCCGAAAAAATGGCCGCCACTTTATTCCCTAGGGTGTTTGTTAATAAAATATATATAATGTTTGGGGGTCCTGAGTAAGTTTCAAGGAAGAAAATATAATTGTTACATGAAGGAGAGAAGTGCCAGAATAGGCGCGGTATGGAAGTGGTTAAAGTGCACCAATAAAAGTGAAAAATTCCTTGAAATTTCGTACCATGGGGGGGGGGGAGGCAATTAGGGGCGCCATCAGGAATTATGGGGCCCCTTACACAGCTTCAGGCATGGGCCCCCTGGAGCAGAGAATAGGGGGGGGGGGTGCCGCCTGATATTAAGAAGGGGGGGGGGCTGCCGCAATTTGATAAGCGGGGGGTTCCTTTACTAAAAAATACATATAGAAAAATATATATTAAAAAGGGTGGTAGCCATCCGGGGGCCCTGGGGACCACTGGGCCCTTTAATAAAAAGAAACTTCTGGGCTCTTTAATGAAAAATAAATTACAATATCTACATATATAAAATAATAAAAAAGGGGGTTGCCTTGGGAGCTCTGGGCCCTTTAATAAAAAATAACTACCAAAAATCTAACAAAAAAATCACATTGGGTGGGAGCTGTGGTGGCTCAACGTGAATGGCACTGCGCTGACAAGCCGTTCACCTCTGCAGCCAAGGGTTCGGATCCCGGTCTCGGCTACATATGAATTGAGTTTGGTGGTGTCAGCCCGGCTCCCGGTGGGTGTGCTATGCAAGGTACGCCTGTGCTTAGTATGCCCACCCCCCCCCCCAAAAAAAAACACCACACTTGCACACACTTTGGCCATGAGGTCTCCTAAAATAAAGGGAGGCGAAGGACCTACAGGGCTGGCTGGGTGGGCTACACTCCTTCATAGGGGGAGTCCCTCTGTCCCATCGGGCTCCCAAGTGTAGCAGGTGGGGTGAGTGGGAGGCCCCCCTCACACCCACCATTGCCACCGGGGCCATGGAGAAGGATGGCGATTGCAAGTCCAGCTCCTCTCTCTCTCGACTTCACGCACAAAATACACTTTAAAAAAGAAATTAAAGTAAAAAGTAACAAACCTGGGGAAAATGTTTATAACATTTTTAGAAGCAAAAAGGTTGTCATCTGGGGCCCTCTGGGAGCTTTCAAAATTATATTATATATATATATGTTTAAAAAATAACCAAAAAATATATCATATGTTTTTTTTTTTTTTTTGTAAAGGTGGGGGGTTGTCATCTGGAGCCCTGGGATCTCCGGGCCACTGGGGACCAGGCCACTGGGGACCTCCAGACCCCTAAACCAAAACATTGGCCCTTTAATAACAACAAATTTGGGGGGTTGCCACCCGGGGCCCTGGGGACCTCCAGACTGCAAAAAAATATTAAATTCCAAAAATTGGCCCTTTAATAAAAAATCCTACAAAAACCAACTAACAAATATATATACAAAAAAAAAAAGAGGGGGGTTACCATCTGGGGCACTGGGGGGCCTCCAGGCATCTGGGCACCTCCGGACCCCCGGGCCCCTTACAGGTGTACAGGGCCGCCATCATGAATTTTGGGGCCCCTTACACAGCTTCAGGCATGGGCCCCCTGGAGCAGAGAACCGGGGGGGGGGGGTGCTGCCGTATGAAATTGAGAAGCGGGGGGGGGGGGGTGGTGCCGCAAATTGAGGAGCGGGGGGGCCCTTTACAAAAATTTTGACAGAAATAAGAAATAAAGAAAAATATATATAAAAAAGGGGGGTAGCCATCCGGGGCCCTGGGGACCTCTGTGCTCTTTATCAAATAAAAATACAAAAGAGAGAAAATACATATATATATATTTTTTAAATATAACATTTATCGAAAAAAAGTAAAAAAAACAAGGGGGTAGCCTTCCAGGGCCCTGGGGACCTCTGGGCCCTTTCCTTAAAAAAAAAATAAACAAATATATTTAAAAAATATATATTTTTTTTTAAATATATATATTTTATTTAAAAAAAAGGGCTTGCCATCTGGGGCCCTTAGTGGCCTCCGGGCCCCTGGGGACCTTCGGAGCCCTTAAACAAAAAAAAAAAAAAAAAATAGTTTTTTTTTGTTTTAGGGTGGTTCCCATCCGGGCCCCTGGGGGCCCCTGGGGACCCCCGGGCGGTGTAATGCCTGTACCCCCCTAATGGCGGCCCTGCAGGTGTACTGCCTGTACCCCCCTGATGGCGGCCCTGGGTGTAATGTCAGCATGTGAAAAATGACATTCTGAAGGAAAAAAGCCATTTAAAACTGACTCGCGGCTATAATGAATTGTCAGCTCTTGGAATTTGCAGGAGAATTCATTCATTAAAAACACCAAAAAAAAAGCGTGGGGGTCCCCCCAAATTCAATAACCAGACCCTTTAGGTCTGGTATGGATATTAAGGGGAACCCCGCCATCAATTTTTAAAAAAAATGACGTGGGGTTCCCCCCAAATATCCATAACCAGACCCTTCAGGTCTGGTGTGGAATTTAAGGGGAACTCCACTCCAACTAAAAAAAAAAATGGCGTGGAGTCCCCCCTAAAATCCACACCAGACCCCTTATCCGAGCACGTTGACCTGGCCGGCCGCAGAAAAGAGGGGGGGACAGAGCGCGGCCCCCCCCCTCTCCTGAACCGCACCAGGCCACATGCCCTCAACATTGGGAGGGTGTTTTGGGGTGCCCCCCAAAACACCTTGTCCCCATGTTGATGAGGACAAGGGTCTCTTCCCCACAACCCTTGCCCGGTGGTTGTGGGGGTCTGCGGGCAGGAGGCTTATCGAAATCTGGAAGACCCCTTTAACAAAGGGGCCCCCCAGATCCCGGCCCCCCCCCTGTGTGAAATGGTAATGGGGTACCTTGTACCTCTACCATTTCACGAGAAAAAAAATGTAAAGGGTTAAAAACGACAAGAGCCGGTTTTTGACAAGTCCTTTATTATCTTCTTTCTTCTTTCCTTCGGGTTTCTTCTTCCTCCTCCTTCTTCTTCCTCTGCTTCTGTCTTGGGTCTTCTATTCCCGCATCTTGCCCGGCGTGTTCTTCCATCTTCTTCCGCTGTCCTTCTCGTCCGCATCTTCTCCTTCTTCTTCGCCGGAGGCGCCGCTTCCAATTGAAATCCCCGCTGTCTGCCGGACCACGCCCCCCCCCCTCTGACGTCTCGGGCAAGCTCTTAGGAGTGTGCTGCAAGTGCGTCAGAGGGGGGCGTGGTCACATGTCAGAGGGCGGCCAATTCAATTTGAAGCTCGTGCGCGGCTTTTTCTTTGCCAGAGTCGCCGCTTCCAATTGAATTGCCCGCTTTCTGGAACATGTGACCACGCCCCCCTCTGACGCACTGGCACCACACGGGGACTTTCCTAAGAGCTTGCCCGTGGCGTCAGAGGGGGGGCGTGGTCCGGCAGACAGCGGGGATTTCAATTGGAAGCGGCCGCTCCGGCGAAGAAGAAGAAGAAGGAGAAGATGCGGACGAGAAGGACAGCGGAAGAAGATGGAAGAACACGCCGGGCAAGATGCGGGAATAGAAGACCCAAGACAGAAGCAGAGGAAGAAGAAGGAGGAGGAGGAAGAAACCCGAAGGAAAGAAGAAAGAAGATAATAAAGGACTTGTCAAAAACCGGCTCTTGTCGTTTTTAACCCTTTACATTTTTTTACTCGTGAAATGGTAGAGGTACAAGGTACCCCATTACCATTTCACACAGGGGGGGGGCCGGGATCTGGGGGGCCCCTTTGTTAAAGGGGTCTTCCAGATTTCGATAAGCCTCCTGCCCGCAGACCCCCACAACCACCGGGCAAGGGTTGTGGGGAAGAGACCCTTGTCCTCATCAACATGGGGACAAGGTGTTTTGGGGGGCACCCCAAAACACCCTCCCAATGTTGAGGGCATGTGGCCTGGTGCGGTTCAGGAGAGGGGGGGGCCGCGCTCTGTCCCCCCCTCTTTTCTGCGGCCGGCCAGGTCAACGTGCTCGGATAAGGGGTCTGGTGTGGATTTTAGGGGGGACTCCACGCCATTTTTTTTTTTTTGGGGTGGAGTTCCCCTTAAATTCCACACCAGACCCGAAGGGTCTGGTTATGGATATTTGGGGGGAACCCCACGTCATTTTTTTAATAAATTGACGGCGGGGTTCCCCTTAATATCCATATCAGACCTAAAGGGTCTGGTTCTTGAATTTGGGGGGACCCCCACGCTTTTTGATTTTGTTTTTTTATGAATGAATTATCCTGCAATTTCCAGGAGCTGACAATTCATTATTGCCGCGAGTCAGTTTTAAATGGCTTTTTTTTTATTATTTGTTTTTTTCAGAATGTCATTTTGTGCAAAGACATATTTCTAACCGCAGGAAAAGTGCGCTTTATTCACCTGCTGACATTCCCCCCCCCCCCCCCATGGTACGAAATTTAAAATAATTATTCAAATGACGTGGGGGTCCCCCCAAATATCCATAACCAGACCCTTCGGGTCTGGTGTGGAATTTAAGGGGAACTCCACCCCAAATGTAAAAAATAAATGGCGTGGAGTCCCCCCTAAAATCCACACCAGACCCCTTATCCGAGCACGTTGACCTGGCCGGCCGCAGAAAAGAGGGGGGGACAGAGCGCGGCCCCCCCCCTCTCCTGAACCGCACCAGGCCACATGCCCTCAACATTGGGAGGGTGTTTTGGGGTGCCCCCCAAAACACCTTGTCCCCATGTTGATGAGGACAAGGGTCTCTTCCCCACAACCCTTGCCCGGTGGTTGTGGGGGTCTGCGGGCGGAAGGCTTATCGAAATCTGGAAGACCCCTTTAACAAAGGGGCCCCCCAGATCCCGGCCCCCCCCCTGTGTGAAATGGTAATGGGGTACCTTGTACCTCTACCATTTCACGAGAAAAAAAATGTAAAGGGTTAAAAAAGACAAGAGCCGGTTTTTGACAAGTCCTTTATTATCTTCTTTCTTCTTTCCTTCAGGTTTCTTCTTCCTCCTCCTTCTTCTTCCTCTGCTTCTGTCTTGGGTCTTCTATTCCCGCATCTTGCCCGGCGTGTTCTTCCATCTTCTTCCGCTGTCCTTCTCGTCCGCATCTTCTCCTTCTTCTTCTTCTTCGCCGGAGCGGCCGCTTCCAATTGAAATCCCCGCTGTCTGCCGGACCACGCCCCCCCCTCTGACGCCACGGGCAAGCTCTTAGGAAAGTCCCCGTGTGGTGCCAGTGCGTCAGAGGGGGGCGTGGTCACATGTTCCAGAAAGCGGGCAATTCAATTGGAAGCGGCGACTCTGGCAAAGAAAAAGCCGCGCACGAGCTTCAAATTGAATTGCCCGCCCTCTGACATGTGACCACGCCCCCCTCGGACGCACTTGCAGCACACTCCTAAGAGCTTGCCCGTGGCGTCAGAGGGGGGGGCGTGGTCCGGCAGACAGCGGGGATTTCAATTGGAAGCGGCGCCTCCGGCGAAGAAGAAGAAGGAGAAGAAGATGCGGACGAGAAGGACAGCGGAAGAAGATGGAAGAACACGCCGGGCAAGATGCGGGAATAGAAGACCCAAGACAGAAGCAGAGGAAGAAGAAGGAGGAGGAAGAAGAAACCCGAAGAAAAGAAGAAAGAAGATAATAAAGGACTTGTCAAAAACCGGCTCTTGTCTTTTTTAACCCTTTACATTTTTTTTACTCGTGAAATGGTAGAGGTACAAGGTACCCCATTACCATTTCACACAGGGGGGGGGCCGGGATCTGGGGGGCCCCTTTGTTAAAGGGGTCTTCCAGATTTCGATAAGCCTCCTGCCCGCAGACCCCCACAACCACCGGGCAAGGGTTGTGGGGAAGAGACCCTTGTCCTCATCAACATGGGGACAAGGTGTTTTGGGGGGCACCCCAAAACACCCTCCCAATGTTGAGGGCATGTGGCCTGGTGCGGTTCAGGAGAGGGGGGGGGCGCGCTCTGTCCCCCCTCTTTTCTGCGGCCGGCCAGGACAACGTGCTCGGATAAGGGGTCTGGTGTGGATTTTAGGGGGGACTCCACGCCATTTTTTTTTTAATTTGGAGTGGAGTTCCCCTTAAATTCCACACCAGACCCGAAGGGTCTGGTTATGGATATTTGGGGGGAACCCCACGTCATTTTTTTTTTAAATTGACGGCGGGGTTCCCCTTAATATCCATACCAGACCTAAAGGGTCTGGTTATTGAATTTGGGGGGACCCCCACGCTTTTTTTTTCCTTTTTTTAATGAATGAATTCTCCTGCAATTGCCGGGAGCCGACAATTCATTATAGCCGCGAGTCAGTTTTAAATGGCTTTTTTCCTTTGAAAAATGACATTTTGTGCAGAGACATTTCTAACCACGGGAAACATGCGCTTTTTCACATGCTGACATTAGAGACCCCCATGCTACGAAATTTAAAGGAAAATTACACTTTTATTATTGCACTTTTAGCATTATTAAAATCACTGCTCCCGAAAAAACGGCCGTTTTAAAAAATAAAAAAAGCATTGGTACATGTCCCCTGGGGCAGGACTGAGGTCCCCAAACACTTTTTAGGACAAAACTTGCAGATTAGCCTTTAAAATTCACTATTAAGATTTCCCCCATAGACTTATACAGGGAGTTCGGCGGCGGCTTTAGTTATCAATCACATCGCGCTGCTGCTGCCGCCGGTTCATGCGCCTAATTAGGGATTCATCCAGCGCACTAATTAAGGCATGTACCGGCGCAGCGCACATTCATTAGTAAATCAGCCCCTGTGTCTCTATCTATCTATCTCTCTCCCTCTCTCTGTGTGTCTGACTTCTCTCTCTGAAAGCAAGCCGGAACACACTACACAAGTTTTATAGTGTGGGGCGTGTGCTAAAGCCCTGAGCCCTAATTGGCCAAAGCACCCAGGCTTTGGCCAATTAGGTCTCTTCGTTTTTTGGGCGCTGTGATTGGCCAAGCATGCGGGGTCATGGTGCATGCTTGGCCAATCATCAGCGCGCAACGCCGCAGTGAATTATGGGCCGTTGCGCGTCATTCGAATTTGGCGCGAATAACCCGATTTGTTCATTTTCGACGAACAATCGAACGGCCGATGTTCGATGCGAACATGTGTTCGCATCGAACGCATCATCCCTAATCTGAATCATATGTTAAACTGGTTTTCCAACATCTTAAAAAAGAAAATTGATATCACACATTCATTACTTCAAAAATATATACGGTAAGTCTTTTTTGGGCTTTGAATGCATTAAAAAGCAATTCCAGTCAAAACTGATTCCTTTATTTTAGGTATATTGAAGTAGAGCTGTATTTACACCTAATTTTACCAGTTTTCAGGAACTATAACAGTTAGACATTCCTCAGATTTAAAATGTATTTAAATGGGGGCACATACGCAGTGGCTATCATGGTGGATGTGTGAGATTTGAACTCCACCACTATTCTGCTATTCTTTCCTCCTGATTAACCACAATTAGCTTGGGGGGACCTAGACTGAGCACAGCAACCATCCAAAGCCTGCTGCTTTGCCTCCATAAGAACAGCAGCCCAAACAGGAGCCTACCATTGAGCACTTTCTCCTGTGGCTGCCGTCTCCTCCCTCCCTCACACATGATACCACTTCAGATCTTCCAGAGCTGCCATCTGACATGGATGAGGACATTGATACTCTGTCACCATCTGAAGCCCACAGTGTCCCATCTCGCTGCCTCTGTATTACATGATAGACGCAATTTTCTGTTTTAGCACCATATCCACAGAGCTTGGGAAAATAGCACAAGAAGTGAGGGGGGAATTTGCTTTTATATGAGAACATACTCAACATCTTAAAACAAAGTTTGATGATCTGCTTTAAAATATACATGTGCTGGAAGAGGAAAGCCTCTCATTTAGGCAGAATGTTTTCCAGCCCCAGATTCAGCAAGAAGGTCTTCAGGGGCCCATCTGAGAGATGTAATTGTATGTTTCCATTATTATGACAGCAGAGATTTTGACTTGAAAAAAGTTGCCAATAAACCTCTCATGATGTTGGCCCAGAGATTCAGAGCAAGACCTATACAATCCATGTCTGATTTCATTCTTCAGACTGATGACATTTTAGTCTACTATCCAAATGTGATAGTCAAAACTTTTTGGGAATATTACAGTTACAATTATTACAATGATATAATTGTGTATCTTCTGTTATCAATCCACCTTTTCAACAGGATACATTTTTTATAAATTTATGTCCTCTCTTTCCTATGCTCACTACAGCTGAACCCCACTCGGATTTACACTCACTCACAATATATGATCTCTTAATTATAAAAAGGTCAGTACAAAAATGAGGTATGCCTGTATACGCTTTTGGATGTTAAACCTCGGTCACCACACCAGATTATCCTTTCCTTCCATTTATGTATGTACTTCTCTGATTTTTAATTATGTATTGCCGCGTACACACGATCACTTTTTGTGATGAAAAAAAACGACGTTTTAAAAAACGTCATTTAAAATGATTGTGTGTGGGCAAAACGTTGTTTAATGTCTTCAAAAAAACGACCAAAAAAAAATTCCAACATGCTTGAATTTTTTGTGTCGTTTTTCAAAATGTCGTTTTTTGTGTCATAAAAAGTGACCGTGTGTGGGCAAAACGTTGTTTAAAACAACGTTTTTAAACCCGCGCATGCTTAGAATCAAGTTATGAGATGGGAGCTTCAATAGAACAGAGTGCCGTCGAAAGTGTCTTACGTAACCGCGCTTTGCAAGAGCATTGTGGAAAAACGATGGTGTGTATGCAATGTCGTTTTTGAAAATGAAGTTTGAAAAATGTCGTTTTGTTTCGTCAGATAAAATGACATTTTTTTTCATCACAAAAAGTGATCGTGTGTACGCGGCATAAGAGATAGACCAGTAGGGAATTTGCTTGTGTAAAACCTATTTGACTAAATCTATTATAACATCAACTGTGTAACTAATAAATATCTTGGCCCAGATTCATAAAGCAATTACGCCTGTCTAACTGGTGTTAGACAGGAGTAATTTCAAATTTTGCGCGCCGTATCACTACTTTGAATCCTCAAACCATGATACGGCGGCTTCGGGCTTCGATCCGAGAGGCTTACGTCTTCGTAAGCCTTCGGATCTACGCTGCGATATTTTTGCGGCCGCTGGGAGGAGTTTGCGTCGTTTTCATGCGTCGGGATATGCAAATGTGTTTTTACGGCGATCCACGAAGATACGAGCGGTCTTCGCAATCGCTTACGTCTGTTTTTTTTTACGTACTGTTAGACCAGCTTTTTGCTGGTCTAACGGTGCGTAGCCCATGTTAAGTATGGCCGTCGTTCCCGCGTCGAATTTAAATTATTATTTTTTTTTTTTGCGTAACTCGTTCGGGAATAGAAATGTCCGTAAACGACGCTACTCAAACAACGAATGACGTAACGACGTGATTTTGCACAATGCACGGCGGGAAATTTGCGAACGGAGCATGCGCAGTTCGATCGCCGCGGGAACGCGCCTATTTTAAATCCTTCACGCCCCCTACTCGTCTAGATGGATTGCGACGGGAGAAATACACTACGCCGCCGTCGTTTACTGGACAAAATCTACCTGGATTCCACGTAGAGCCAGGTAAAAAAACGGCGGCGTAGTGTATTTCTGATACGCTACGAGAATCCAATTCTCTCTGAATCTGGCCCCTTGCATTTACCCACAAATCAACTATATATACAGGAAATCAGCTGTAAAAAGGCAGATTAAACAAACACAGCCACAGACCGGGTCCTGCAGGCTGGTGCGTTGTGACGTCACAGAATAAAGCTGACATTTTGAACAAGAAATTTCAGTTTTTACATACTCCACCCTGAAGTTTCTCCCTTCTTGAAATCTTTCTGTGCCAGAGAACACTTGTAGCAGGATGATCGATGGAACCAGGAGCATATGAGACAATTTCATATCCACTAAGAGGGAGAGTTTTGAAGCGGAACATCGTAGCTCATTTCTAATTGTTACAAAGCATGTATAATCTGGGATCCATTCCTTTTGGTAAGAGGCGCATTATTCCTTTCTTGTGCGAGAGAGCACTATTTCAAGCACAGATGTTGTTGAATTCACAATAAGAGCACTTATGGTATTCTTTTTCTCTTTTTGACACTTTTAAATGAGGACTTTCCTTTGAAGAGCACTTTATAAAGCGTTATATATTCATATAGGTTACGCACATATTTTTTGTATATATTATAACATCGACATTATACACTCTCAAAGCCAGTGCTTTTCAGTCAGCACAAAGTAAGCCATATCTAAACCTCTAGGAGAGGTAGTTTCTGCTCCAAACACTCTCTATGGAGCCAGCGTGCATTCCAACGTGGTATCAGAAGTAATCCATTGAACCCATCAGGGCTCCGTATAAAAATTAATTTAAATAGTTTTATTTCTGTAGAATTCAAAAGTGCGTAATTTTTAATTATTTTGATGTATAAAGTGTTTAATGTATCTTTTCTTAATTTTGTGACATTTTATCTGATGTCTGATGATTAACCACTTAAGCCCTGGACCAATGTGCTGCTAAATGCCCAAAGGCGTTTTTACAATTCGGCACTGCGTCGCAAATAGAGCTTTCTTTTGATGGTATTTGATTGTCTCTGCGATTTTTATTTTTTGCAATATAAATGGAAAAATACCCAAATTTTAGAAAAAAAATTATATTTTCTCATTTTTGTTATAAGACAAATCTAATAAACTAAATTTTAGTCAAATATTTAGTCCAAAATGTATTCAGCCACATGTCTTTAGTAAAAAAAAAATCGCAATAAAAAAAAAACTAGCTACCTAGCGGCAACAGTGACACTAATACAGCGATCAGAAAAATGATTGCTTAGTGACACTGGCAATAGGGGGTGAAAGGGTTAACTAGGGCGGTGATCAAGGGGTTAAAAACTGTATTGGGGGGGTAGGGGGCTACCCTGGACCTAACACTAACTGCCTGTCACAGTAACTGTCACACTGACACTAAATGCAGTGATCAGTAAATATATGATCACTGCAATCAGTGACAGTGTGACAGGGGGCTGGGGGGGCGATCTGAAGGGGTTAATGTGCCTATGTGTGTGGTGTCAGTGTAGTGCTGGTGCGACTTACTGTGTGATCGCTTCTCTCCTCTCGGTGGTTTGAAAATACCGCCGAGAGGAGAGCTGACATCACTTCCTCTGCCTGTGTTTACATTATACAGGCAGAGGAAGTGCACTGCAGGGAGGGAGCGGATTGGCTGGGAGTGATCCGGAGGGGGCGGACAAAAACGAACAGCCGCCCCCTCATCCCGAATCGCTCCTGCAGCGACAGGGACCGCTGCAAGTACCGGGGGGGTTCGATTGGACCCCCGACCCACGTCTAGGCAGGAACATGAACCAATGTGCCTGTCCGTGCCATTCTGCCGACGTAAATGTACATGCGGCGGTCATTAAGCAGTTAAATTGTGCATGGGATAAGGATATCTTGGAGTAACAACAATTGGAATGATAGGTTATAAAAGTCGTCTGTGTCAAATTGATAGGAATAATCATTTTATATATGGTACTTCATAATAAGGAGATTGTTGAAAGATAGTTTATTAAAGTAGATAAGTGTCATTATGATATAAATAGGAACTATAATGTATGAGTAATAGTAGAGAGTGCAATCAGCGCAAAAATAACAAAGAGATCAAAATATATATTGGTAGTATAGTAATGTGCTAATAAATGTAAGAATGAAAAACATCTCCCAGAGTGAATTTCATATGGATGCAAGCTGAACACCAAAAAGGACAATCACAAAATCCCCAAAGTACATAAAATAAAGAAAGCAGTGCAGCGCAAACCTAAATTAAAATGGTAATAAATATACTCATATAAGTAAAAGTGAAAACCATGAAAGGAAAAAATAGTCCAAAATTGCAATAAGCAAACAACAGGAGAAATAAATCCTGCGACCAGATGATAAGAGTATCTTCACCACGTGACTGGAAAAAAAATTCAAAGTGTGATCCCTTCACCAGTAAAGATGGGTACTCTCACCTCACAGAAAGACCTTTGTTTTACCAAAGGTCTAATAGGCTTAGATCAATGGTGGAAATCCGGATGGCTCAGGGGTGTATACTATTCGGCCGTAGGACCCAGAGATATGAATGTATCCTCAGTGGCACCAACGAACAAGTATGTAACCAATATGCAAAGAAAAAACCAAATCTAAGAGCTTCCGTAAAATCAGGTCAATTTATTACGTTTAAAACGTGCAGGTTACTCACATTTGTTATGAGAATAAAAGGCATGTAACACCATAAGAAAGGTAGCTCCGATGAAAATATGGGACGACAACGAGTGACGTGGAGTGGTTCCTGACCCCGGACGCGTATCGTAATACAACTTCCTCAGCAGGGCAGAACCTTCTGCTTCACATCCTCGGTTTAAAATACACTGCCGTAAACACGGCTCGATTCCCAATGCGAACGTGATGGCGCGGTAAGGCACGTCCCGCGTCACACGCTGTGTATGCGAAAAACGTTATTGTTCCCTATTTCAGCAACAATAGCAAAAAAAATCTTCAACGCCATCTTGTGGACGAAAAAGAGAATACAATTTATGTAATAACATCACTCTATGTTGTCCCAAGTTTTCTTACAAAAATAATAATAAACATTAAATAATAATACATATTCCAAGTAAATAAAAACTAAAAATACTTTATATATATACAACATACATACATATAAAATTAATATTAAGGAAATTAATATTAGAAAATGAGAAAAAAAATATAAAAAATATATAAAAAATATATAAAAAATATAATAATATAAAGAAATATAAAATAAAACATTAAAAATATTTCTTATAAATGCTTTATTTTAATAGAACCTTTACTATTATCATAATTAAAAATGAGCATGATGAAATAGCCAAAAAATCCATCCATGGCAAATACAATCATAGCACTCTCCCTAAAGGAAGGGAATGCTATGAGAATTAATAATTAAAAGCTTACTAGTAAACACCTATTTATTTGAAATAAAGCAATTCAGGTCGAAATCTATATTAAGACCCTCCGGAGTAAGTACACGAGCTTCATAAATCCATCGCAACTGGCTTTGTAATATTCCTAGGGGCCAGTTTATTCGTCTAAGACGAAATTGTACATCTGACATTGATTTTTTTGAACAATCCAAAATCTTAGCCAGAAGGTTCGAACAGAAGGGGTACAGTAAAGATTCTATAGAAAATGAAATGTCTCGAGTAGGTACTCTGAATCGAGCAGAACTCGTTGCTGATTCCACCAAAAAACCTGAAGAAGACAACAAACCGATGTTTAAGATTATTTTGGATTACAATATCCAGCATCGTCAATTCGAGAAAATAGTTAAAAAACATTGGGATGTGCTAAAGAATGATAAGGTCTTGGGACCTGTCCTCCCTCCCCGCCCTCTTTTTATTTATAGGAAGGCACCTACATTGAGGGATGTTGTGGCGCCAGGGGCTATTGATCCACCTGTTTTTAAAGAGAATACTATTTTCTCGTTTCTATCTGGTTTTTACGCGTGTGGTCGCTGTCAGCCCTGCAAACAGTGTAAATTTAATATCAAAAAACGGAAAGATTTTACCTTGTTCACTACTAAGAAATCGTACAATATAAAAAATTTGATTACCTGCAACACAGAAGGTGTGGTCTACATGCTGGAGTGCGACTGTGGACTACAGTATATAGGTCGCACTTCTCGTACCATGGCTGTCAGGATAGGAGAACACGTTAACAATATCAAGCGTGGTTTACGCACACATAGTGTCTCCAGACATTTTAGAAAGTATCACGATAAAAACCCTAAATGTCTCAAATTTTGGGGCCTGGAAAGAGTTGACAAGCATTGGAGAGGGGGTAATTATATCAGACGAATAAGCCAGAGGGAATCCTTCTGGATTTATGAAGCTCGTGTACTTACTCCGGAGGGTCTTAATGTAGATTTCGACCTGAATTGCTTTATTTCAAATAAATAGGTGTTTACTAGTAAGCTTTTAATTATTAATTCTCATAGCATTCCCTTCCTTTAGGGAGAGTGCTATGATTGTATTTGCCATGGATGGATTTTTTGGCTATTTCATCATGCTCATTTTTAATTATGATAATAGTAAAGGTTCTATTAAAATAAAGCATTTATAAGAAATATTTTATATTTCTTTATATTATTATATTTTTTATATATTTTTTATATATTTTTTATATATTTTTTCTTATTTTCTAATATTAATTTCCTTAATATAAATTTTATGTGTATGTATGTTGTATATATATAAAGTATTTTTAGTTTTTATTTACTTGGAATATGTATTATTATTTAATGTTTATTATTCTTTTTGTAAGAAAACTTGGGACAACATAGAGTGATGTTATTACATAAATTGTATTCTCTTTTTCGTCCACAAGATGGCGTTGAAGAATTGTTTTGCTATTGTTGCTGAAATAGGGAACAATAAAGTTTTTCGCATACACAGCGTGTGACGCGGGACGTGCCTTACCGCGTCATCACGTTCGCATTGGGAATCGAGCCGTGTTTACGGCAGTGTATTTTAAACCGAGGATGTGAAGCAGAAGGTTCCGCCCTGCTGAGGAAGTTGTATTACGATACGCGTCCGGGGTCAGGAACCACTCCACAAGATAAAGACTGTATTAAGAACTTCTGTTTCTATGTTGGCTGAATGTGGATCAGAAAAATATCTGAAATATTTATTGCTTGACATATTAAGTTATAATGGAGGTAAAAATATTAGTTTAAGTTCCTCATTTTCTATTTGTGTACTCATACATACTGTATATTGTTTTACTTTATGTTTTCTTTTACTTTCTAATACTGTATCTAAGTTTTATGTTGTTTGGTTATATTAATAAGTCACAATAAAAATAAACTTTAAAACAGAACAGAACAAACTAAAAAGCCCTATTTACAAAAGTTTCTGGACTATTATTACTGCAATTTGTTTTTATATTTCGCAGTGATTTCATATTTGGTTTAACCAGTACTTCCAGACAACAAGTAAAAGCAACGAGTTAGATAACAATAAAAAAAAAAAAAAAAACGAACTGTGCTAAAATATAAAACCTCTCTCAGTTCTCTGTAATCTACTGCATCAAGGGTCCAGAGAGCACACCACAGGGTCACTGGTAATCCATATTTGATCATTTTCCTTCACTCCACTTCCTAAACCAGTGTTTTTCAACTCCAGTCCTCAAGGCACACCAACAGGTCAAGTTTTCAGGATTTCCCTCAGATGAAATGGCTGTGGTGATTACTAAGGCAGTGAAACTGATCAAATCACCTGTGCAAAATAATGGAAAGCCTGAAAACATGACCTGTTGGATTGCCTTGAGGACTGGAGTTGAAAAACACTGTCCTAAACCACTAGGGTTGCCACCTCATCCATTTACAAAGGAACACATCTGAATTACACAGGTTCTGTGGCCAATTAAGGTGGTAATTAAACTCACTCAGTGCCTTATCTGTATTAAATTAGACTCAGAATCTGTGTAATTCAGATGTGTTCCTTTTTAAAGGGACGAGGTGGCAACCCTATAACCACCAATCACATTCAAATGGTAAATCTCTAAGTAATTATTTTTAAAAAGTATGTAGTGTGTGTTTTTGAGAAATTCCTTTCCTATATTGCAAGGAAAGGTTCTCAGATCAGCAGATTACAGAGGAAATGTAGTGAGATGTACTTGTGTACTATAACAATGGCTATTAAAAACAGAAGTATGGAGAAACTCAAAACGTAATTTACAACTACACTAGAGTATACCTTATTTCTTTTTAAACGTATGTATCTGAATGTGATCTGTTTAGGGTAAATCATGTTAGCATTGTTTTGAACACATGCTATGCTTTCTATCAGTCTTTCAGTCTTGCAAGTCTGCATGCACGTTCACATTAGTGCCTTATTACAGCACTACAGAATTTGCTCATACTACCCCATACGTGCAAGGGAAATGTTTTCCATTATAATCTATGAGGCTTGTCACACTGGTGTGTTGTGCTATGGCAGACTGCAGTGTGTTTTCTGGAAATACTTGCTGTTTGCATATTTAATGTGGTTCTTAAAAAAACATGTGATGTGTCACATTATAGTCAATGGTAATGAACTGAAGCTGCAATACAATTTACCAAATATCTGTTTTATCTTTCAATTGTATGTTTATTTTTTCACATATGTTTAAAAAAATGTGTTTGCAATTTTTTTTTGTAAATCAGCAGCTTATGCCTGTAATATAATTTTATCTTAGTGGCTATAAACAAGGGTTGTCAGATAAATCTATTAGCGGGAGATCAACAAATCTGTACATGAAAAAAAGAGATGCTAATATGGCACAACAAGCAAGTAAGATGACAAAGTTAGATAACATAAAATCCAGTAAGGAATGCAGAAATAACTAGAAATGTGTACTGAATGACAATACAGTATTGTTTTTCACTAAAAAGTTTAACTTGATCTGTTTTTTCTCATGGAGTATGTAACCAAAGCACCATTGCCCAACAAGTTTTTATTTTTCTTACTATCATAGCAATGGGGACAATAAAATCCCATTATGCAAAAGCATGACTTGGTAGGTATAAAAGCTTTAATATGTTAATCAAAATTTGAATACAATTTTAAATATTTTTAAATCTGCTGCTTTCAATAAAATAATTCCTCCTCTGGAATGTCAAAGCTGTATGCCTGTTTATTAGAGTTGGGCTGAATACCCCCTGATTTGGTTTGTGCCAGAACTCTTGCACATCATAAAATTTGGGACCCAAACTCTGAACCTTATTAAAGTCTATGGGACCCGAACTTGAAAAATGTAAAGTGCCCATTTTGAAGGCTTATATGCAAGTTATTGCCCATAAAAAGGGTATGGGGCCGGGGACATGTATCAATGCAAATATGTTTTCTTGTTTTTTAATTCCTTTAAACATAGTGCCTGGGGGCCTCCTTAGTCAAACAGTGATGGAGGACATCATGATTGATGATGGATCTACATCGGAGGATATTATTTGTAATTTTTAATAAAGGAATTGTTGAAAACTCTGTCTGTGTTTTTAATTCTTTTTGACACATTTTTTTTTTGGTGAATGGGTAGGGGTACAATGTACCCCATACTCATTGACATAGGGGGGCCTCCGTGTTAGATTTTCGATAATCCCCCTGCCCGCAGACCCCCACAACCACAGCTGGCTTCCCAGTTGTGGGGAAGAGACCCTTGTCCCAATCAACATGGGGACAAGGTGCTTTGGGGTGGGGGAAAGAGCCCCCCTGCCCTAAAGCACCCCCCCAATGTTAAGGGCATGTGACCTGCTATGGTTCAGGAGGGGGGCGCTCTTTCCTGGCCTGTTAGGCTGCATGTTAAAGCTTCCTGGCCCACTCCTTAACAACCAGCTATTCCCTGTGCCCTGGTTGGACAAAGCTTTGCCCAATCAGGGCTTAGATTGCACTGTGCAGTGCACAGTGCATTGTGGGGCACTCGATGGGCGAATATCTTGCTAAGTGCCCTGCAAATTCAGGTGTTCACTGAACAGGTGAACAGGCAATGTTCAGGCCAAACTTTTGCTCAGCTCAAACTGTTCGCCCAACTTTACTGCTTATAAATTGTGCTTATGCTCTGTCACTCTGTAACACAGGCTTGCAATCAAGACTACAAATTGATGTTTTAACTTACCTTCTCCAGTAATAGTTCACTGTTGTCACCATCAGGTAAGCCACCCTGAAACACATTTTTATCAGTTAAGTTTAATGTCATGATACACAGTGCTTTAGTAAACTACTGTAAATGTCATCCAATTTGGGGTTAGATTCTCCCTCTGGATGTCTTTTCCTCACACCTCAGAATTTTACCCTGAACCTTTTCCACTAGTAGGTGCATATTACAAATGCAATGGCATTTAAAGGCTAAAATCTTAATTTAGAGAGCATTGAATATGTACTGTACATGTACAGAAGAGCATGTGCAGTAAGTCCTTAACAAAAATCAATGGACTAATTATTGTTTAATTGTTCATGCAGCAAAGGTGCAAAACAGATCAGGTGCAACAGTTTGTTACAACTATATAATAAATACTGTGAATATTAGGCTCCCTGTACACTGGCTTAAAAATCACTGCTTCTACAGGAGCTTTGTGTTTTGCCTGTTGAAGCAGGTCAATGTTATCCTATGTGTCCATGCACATTAGGACAATAAAAGGCATAATTTGAGCTTATCATTTAAAGGCGGAAAAAAAACACTTATAGTTTGCCCTCCTAATTGGAGCTTTCTGGCAAAAAAAACAAAAAAACGCGAAACTCTCAGAATCTTGCCTAAACTGTGTACTGCTTTATATGTGTGATTCTTTCTGCCAGGGGAACTGGTGTATTTTTAAAGCCCATTGTGCATGAAGCCTTATTGAGAAATCAGAGATGAAAAATCCAAATGAGCTCTGAAATAGTACTTGATCCAAAGAACATGTATGTTGTGAAATATTTTGCCGTGAATAACCTCAAGGTAAATGGACAGAAAATTAGCTGTCAATAATCACCAAACCAGTCAAGAAGGTATGCTTTGTTAAAAACCGGACATAACAACAGGCACAATCTGTCATATTTTTTAGTTTACCTGCTAACTCTCTAGGCACAGCTGGAAGTCCTATAGTGCAGAGAGTATGCATATGTTTATGTAATTACCAACTTTTATAAAATAATTATTGCACAAGCATTTGGGTAGGCTTCATGCTGTAGACACAGGATAACATTAAAATTGACTTTATTCTTTAAATTCAAATTCCTTGGTGCAGTAATCCATAGCCACTGTTGAAATGTATTTTGTACGGGCCTGACTTCATCAACATGAATTCTGATTGGTTGGATACATGCACTTCAGAATTAACACTTAAGAATAAGAAAACTTTATAGAATGTATATGAATATGTTGTCTGCTCTTTATTAAAACAAGTTCACTTTACATTCTTGCAACATAAATAGCCTTGTGACTAGCAACACTTCAGTTGTAAAATCAGTGTGAAGCCAGCAAGCTTTTTTTTAGCTCATGTATCTGGTTCAGTTAAGCTGGATGATAATAAAGAACAAGACGTTGTTCTATCAGAATCTGTTACAATATACAGACACACTTCCCTGTCACCTTGAAAACATCGAAGACACCCACTTGAACTGGTTTTACTTGGAAGGTCTCTACAAAGAAATCTAAACTGAGAAGTGTTTAAATATCTTGACTATTTCTTATTTTCTTTCATCTGTGTGTCCAAAATAGGAAATGTCTGTCATTAGCACCTTCTGTAGATTAGTGACCTGCTGATAAGACACATCTTATCTTTATCAAACATATGTGTCACTCATCTCTGAATGAGCTTGGAAATTAGTTCAAATACTATAAAGATAACACTTCCTTGGAAGAACAAGAGACTGATTCATTATAATCTTAAACAATTACATAATACATTGTGCATGTATTATGTGCAATAATGTACATGATTATTATTATTTCTTCAATTGTCTACTGGAGCAAATGATACCTTACAAAGCTGTCTTTGTTCACTCCCAGCCACTAAAAAGGTGCATGAAAGAACAAGCAGAACTACAGTGCATCTAAGTACCTCAAAATAAAATGGCTTTTTAAATGATAAGTTCACCTTTGTAATATGTTACACCCATATTCAAGGTGTAACATGTAACATGTTACTAATATACTGGCCCCCGCACCACCCTGAGTCCCTGTTTTGGCAGAGGTTGTTCAATCTTCTCCCCTGCTCACTGCCAAAATCAACCGTGTCATTCATTTACAGTGTTCTGTGAATGAATGGACTACAACTACCTTGGCGGCTGTCTGCTTGTACAGTAGTTCTCAATGCACTGCCGTGGCGCTTTTGAGCACTGTGGTGATTTATTGACTCTTCGTGTCAGTGTGAAACTGCTCGCCTTACATGGCATAAGCTATCTGATGATCACTAATGCAATGCTTTCCAGGCTCAAAAAAAGAATATTAAATGCACATCTTTTTTTGCAAAACAAATTTACATTTATTTTATTTTTTTAAAAGGTGAACTTATTAATCAAAGCAAAATCACCCATGTCTTCATGCTTCAGTTTGCAAAAATCAAGTATTTCTGACCATGGCCATCTTATGGCATCATTTGCCTAGTTCTGGAAACCAAAATGTAACTGAAGAAACATAAAAACAAGTTTAAAACAAGCAAATATGCTTTTCTGTTTAATAATGTTAGCAGCAATGTTGATTGAAAGAGTAAAGTTCCACTTTAGATACATCTGGGGATAGGGGTTTAAAGGGGTTGAAGTAAACCTGTTGTTTTGCCCTGCATAGCCAAATACACATCCACTTAACCTTAAGGGTTAATTAATTTTGGGTATCTTACAAATTTGTGCACTCTAAATATACTGAAAATTAAATGTTATTCATATTTTGGGATGATTCACTAATAAAAAAGTGAAACAGTGTGCATGTTCCTCTGCCAATATATTTTTCAAGCAAACATTTTTGCAAACTGAGCTGTGTGTGCACAGACTTTGGCATGTTGAAATGCCAGAAAGCAGAATTTTGTTTCCTGGAAAGTAATAATTAACTAATAGAATGAAGGGCCAGGTATAGAATGAAGGGCCACGTAGAGGGTACATCACAGACTTTGGCATGTTGAAATGCCAGAAAGCAGAATTTTGTTTCCTGGAAAGTAATAATTAACTAATAGAATGAAGGACCATGTATAGAATGAAGGGCCACGTAGAGGGTAGGAGATGCTGCTCACCCCAAGGAACATACAAGAAATTGAATTCCCCCAGGGGTTTTTGTGCAGTAAAACGTGAATCAAACGAGTACAAAAAGAATTATAAAATGAATGAAAATTTTAGTATTACAAAGAGTAAAACCAACATGGCTTAAAATACAAGCTCTGGTATCATTACAACCCCAGTGTAACACAAGAACAATCCTAATTAAGGTAGGTATTAACTATATACAAGGAATTTCCTCATTGATGATTCTACCAAAAAGAGCTCCTAGCAACTCATGTACTGTATATTTGATACCTACATGTAAGATACATAAAAAATGGTTTAAATATGGTCTGAAAAAAAGAAAATGGAACATTTATAGTATCAAATTTCTAAATTTTTCAAAGGATAGAGAAAATCCTCTTCACTTCCCTGGCAGAAATTGTTAAATAGGACTGATCATGCTAAAAAAAAAGCTGTGTTTTATTTAAGGATAGTAGTGATCATATGAAGCCATTTCTAATCACATAGGTGTTTGGTTCCTTTTTAAATCATAATGATAACAGAAATTACCCAAATTGGTCCTGATCGAAAATATACATACTGTAGAAAATGCTGCACTTTACAAGGCTAGCAAATATAAACTAAAGTAATGAGCTCAAGAGATATTCACAGGTTCCCTCTATTTACTGCATAAATGGATTCATTGGTCTATGCCTATTAATATACAAACGCACACATACGCACTGCTGCTGGTAAAATGAACATCTCTGTTTATTCCCAAGGAGATCGGGATAGTACGACATCACACATTAAAACATCACAATACATATCTATATAAGAGAAATTCAAAGATACTTATCACACAAGCTGGTTAAACAAGGAGCATGCAGCTCCCATGGACATGTGGCAGGCTTCAAGAGATGGATCAAATAGAGAGAGCTTACTCTTTGTGTGTGCCTTTTTATCAACCCCCTTCACTCAAGACCACCCCCCTTGCCTGTCCGACCAGATAACACCAAGTCCTTCCTGCTCCTCTCTTTGAAGCTTCCAGCCTTTGTTATGTAAATTCTGGCATGCTACACAGCTCCTAACTGTAAAGTCCAGACTTTAAGTCATTTTTGCTTCTCATACATATGCGGCTTTGCGCCTAAAAAGGCGCATATATCATCCTCCTTCAGATCTGGGTCTCATTGAACAGTCCATATGGTCTTACCGTCCAACATGTGTTTCCGAACCAATACCTCTGGAACGTGTTGCATTCTCCAACATGTGAAACGGCTCCTATGGAACAGTCCATAAATGTCTTAACGCATGTGGCTTTCCAACCTGTTTTTCCGGACCAGTACCTATGGAGCAGTCCTTAATGGTTTTACCGTATCGCGCCTCTCAACATAGGCTTCCGAACCAGCTCCCATGGAATAGTCCATAACAGTCTTAACGAGCTGTGCTTCTCAACACATGCCGCTTTGCTACTGGCACCCCAACATCATTCTTCCGTGACAGCTTCCCTGTCACCATTCTGTATCTTCTATATCTTCTTCTTTCTGCCGTCTTCAGGACGGGGTGCGGTACAGGCAAGGGGTATCCATTCACTCACCATTCACCAGCACACACTCAAGAGTGGCATCTCAACCAGCTTTCAATTACAGAATCTCGAGGAGGGCCTTACTTGCCCATCTTACTAGCCTAAAATACACCTTTATCACACTACACCATAATGTCTATATCTATATATATATATATATATATATATATATATATATATATATATATATATATATATATATATATATATATATATATATATATATGACCCATCAAAGTACATATCCCGCTCCCAACCTTCTATACCTCTTTACTCTAAATACAGGTCGGGATTATGCAGGCTTACTCACAGTGGTTTTTCCGACTGCAACTTGGCCTGTCTGCGGTACCTCGGGGATCTAAATTGGCCGCAGAGTCTCTAATTTGTACTAAGAGACCTTACCATCAATCCGTCCCTCAACTTGCATAGATAAGCAGGAGAGCTTCCTATGTAAGTTTTGAGTCTAACAACACATATAAATCTCAAACAATTCCATCCCTGTGACTGGATTCCAGTAATCATGCCCAGGGTATATCCTGCACCTCTACCTACTGTTAGGTTCAAGAAATACCCTTGTTTCATGACTGACATTACATTGGTATCTTTTAGGACAAGGACAAACTTGTCTACGTTCTAAATAATACCCAGGTGCTTCCTTCCCAGCAATGATCTCCCCATTCAGAACATAGAGTACCGTATATTGACCTGGTATGCAGAGGACATCGTGGTCATGCTTTTTGACAGAGGGAAATATAATCCTGTCCCCAGCTTCCGTACTCTCTGATCACATGTGGGTCATTTAGCCACACACGCACCAAGATAGAATCCCCAGTCAGTAAGCCCATTGACGCCACAAAATATACAGACCAAGTCTGCACTTCTATACATGGATCATACAGCACAACCTTTCACAATCCAAACCAGTACAGCCCATCCAGGCATTCGATTACCAGTTTGGATTAGTGTAAGTGAAGTGCTTTGCAAAGTCTTACTGAGCGGTGATGCTAACTCATTAGGCCACTGGCCCTCACAGAGAGACTGTACAATCAGCTTGATGGTGGTCCATAACTCCGCCTACCGCTGCGTGCACGTCAGAGCCAATGACATATACCTGTCCTATACCATCTCACACTCTCTACCACCTCTCACCCTGGTTGACAAAATCTCGAGCCACGTTACACTGGGTCCTATTCCCCCAATATAGTGCTGAATACATCCCTCCTCTTCTGGTTACTACTCAGAGATAAATGCCCTGAAGCTCACTCTGTGTCCGCCCATCTTTGGGAGCAAGCCACTAATATAGCGTACTTGATTCAGGGTATATTCAGCACATATAGGGTACTAGAATTCTATCAACCATTCCAAGATGCTGAAGCGCCATGTGATGACGCATACTGTACCCTGGTAGCCAGCGTTTCATCCTCCTAGGTACCTGCACCATATTCAGTTATGTCAATACATGTAAACAAAACATTTCCTTCTTTCATTTCCTACTCCCATAATAAAAAACATATTTTACATCTCTTGTTCTGAAGGATTGGATATGTTATATTCCTTCCCCAACCTCCAACCCATTGCATTTGTATTCATAGTCCATTTGCATCCATAAATGACAGGAGAGACTTTGGCAAAATGTTTCACGTGTCTCGTTGTTGAGCAAAGTCTTTCAGATTCAGTACTAGGGATGAGCTTCGAGTTCGAGTAGAACTCATGTTCGACTCCAACATTGCCTGTTCGCCGAACAGCGAACTATTTGGGGTGTTCGCGGCAAGTTCGTGTGAACTTTAGAACCCTGGTAAAGTCTATGGGACTCGAATGTTTGAAATCTAAAGTGCTAATTTTAAAGGCTAATATGCAAGTTATTGTAATAAAAAGTGTTTGGGGACCTGGATCCTGCCCCAGGGGACATGTATCAATACAAAACAATAAAAGTGAAATATTACTTTAAATTTCGTACCTAGGGGGGTGTATAGTATGCCTGTAAAGTAGCGCTTGTTTCCCATGCTTAGAACTGTCCCTGCACAAAGTGTCATTTCTGAAGGAAAAAAAGTAATTTAAAATTACTTGTGGCTATAATGAATTGTCGGCTACCGGCAATACAGAGAAAAGTCATTCATAAAAAAAAAAAATGCGTGAAGGGTCTGGAATGGATATTTGGGGGAAACCCCACATAATTTTTTTTTCATTTTACGCAGGGTTCCTCTTAATAACCATACCAGACCCGAAGGGCCTGGTAATTGAATTTGGGGGGACCCCCACGCATTCTTTTTTTATGAATGACTTTTCTCTGTATTGCTGCTATCCGACAATTCATTATAGCCACGAGAGATTTTAAATGACTTTTTTCCTTCAGAAATTACATTTTGTGCAGGGACAGTTCTAAGCACAGGAAACAAGCGCTACTTTACAGGCATATTATACACCCCCCTAGGTACGAAATTTAAAGGAATATTTCAATTTTACTGTTTCACTTTAAGCATTATTAAAATCACTGCTCCTGAAAAAACTGCAGTTTTTTAAAACTTTTTTTGCATTGATACATGTCCCCTGGGGCAGGACTCAGGTGCCCAAACACTCCCCTGGGGCAGGACCCGGGTCCCCAAACACTTTTTAGGACAATAACTTGCATATTAGCCTTTAAAATTAGTACTTTAGATTTCAAACGTTCGAGTCCCATAGACTTTAACAGGGTTCTAAAGTTCACACAAACTTTTGGTCTGTTCGCAGGTTCTGGTGTGAACCGAACCCAGGGGTGTTCGGCTCATCCCTATTCAGTACTAGTGCAAAAATTGTCCTTAAGAAGAAGAAACCTTATATTTCAAGTTAATCTGAATCTTTTCTCTCCTGAACGTTTATCAGACCAAATTTTCAGTGCGGTATGGCACAGACGAACTGCCAACCAGATGAACATTCTTCATCTCTGTCCCAGAATCCTCTCCAATTTCGCTCCACCAAGATTCTGGAATTAAAGAACAAGAGCAGAATCAAATTATTATCGATAATATCTCATAACACAGGAATTTAGCATTCCTGACTTCTAAACAGTTTATCAAATCATCATGATTCCTCTAGGATGAACCCATTCTAAAATGGATCCCCATGGTACAAGTAAAAATCAAAAATTAAAAAAAAAATGAATGTGACCGTTGCTTCTCAAAAATTCTAAATTTTAAGCAATAAAAAAAACAATGCATTATCTGTACTCTAAGATCTATGCACTACTTCCCCTTTCAGGTGGATAAAATCACAAAATATTGGAATTCTTTCCACCTGAATGAAAAGAAAAACCAACAAAAGAAAAGAAAAACAAAACACAATTCCAGCAGCTAAAATGGCTTCCTAATGTCGCCAGCTGCTAATTGAGGACATAATTCAACGACCACCAAGTCAGTTGCTAATGATCCTTTTCAGGTGTACTAAACCTAACAATTTTTCCACCTGAACAAAAAAAAAAATAGATAAAAGTATTTACAAAAAACATTTAAAACATTTTTTTATAATAAAAAAAACCTATAAAAAATTGAAAAATAAAATGTTTTAATTATTAAAAAAATTATAATAAAAAAATTGAAATCATGAAAATTAATAAAATAATTAAAAAAATATTAAAATTATAATAAAAAAAATGAAAAATTGAAATAAAAAAAAATGAAATAAAACATAAAAATTAAAAATAATAAAACAAATTGAAAACATTTATAATTAAAAAAATTGAGAAATTGAGAAAAAATATGAAAATGAATAAAATAATAATAAAAAAATGAACAATAAAAAAAATTACAAAATTAAAAAATTATACTACAAATTATGGAAAAAAATGTAAAACCTGGCCATCAACACATAACAACAACACGGCCAGACAACGACCATCAAACATTGACAAACACTCAACTTTTAATTAAAGACATCCATGGACTTTTCCCCTGAGAAGAGTGAGCGCTCATTCCTATCTGGAAGAGAATTAGTTAATGGGGAAAAAGAAAAAAAACATCTGTACTTCATCACAATCATTCATAACTCTATAATCCATCACTGTCTGACTATTGTTTGATATTTTTTTCATTGTTTGCAAACAATTACTAATTAATGAGCTCATGGTACCACGTGATAATCGATTATACATTTACAATAACTCAACCCCTTTTCTGTTAAATTTGCCCACTGTTGTTCTCACTCGTAGGATCTGCAAAAAAACAAACATTAGTATCGAAACCAGTTTAACGTCTTCCCTGAAAGAGGAACACAAAGACAGTTATTACACACAATTATCACAACATTTGACTTTTTAAGTCCCTCAAGCCTTTAATGCAAGGGGAACAATTGCCATATTTTTCTATACTAAACAGGCAGTATTGGTAAACTTTGCCATATTACACAGGAAAAATGGCAACGCCATTTGCATCCAACTACATACAAGCCATAATGGTAGATTAGCCCAGGGGGCACACATTGGAATGTTCATCCAGTCTTGTTGTAATTAGGGCGTTGGCTGTCAAATTTATTATCTCCTCTTGCGAATTGTGTGTTCTGCCCTGGCTGCTATCTTTCATATTAGACTTTTGTGGTGGGCTGTTCTTACCCTGGGGGGTTTTCATTGCAGATACCTGTATTTCTGGGGTTTCCTGCTGCATGCTAGCAATCTTAAAGGCTCTATTCCATTTAGAACATTTGAACTGTCTATGCCTACCTGTACCTCTGCTTTTTAGTGAGAAATCTGCCTTTGACCCATATTCCCTATGACTGGACTCTTAACAGAAGTCTCGTAGGATATTGACAACATTTTGGTAGGATCTAACATTTCTCAAGGTCATTCTAGCGGGATAGCTTACATAACATTTATTGGCCATTGAGTATATGAAACTTGCGTCATCCTCCAATAAGTCAGGACAGTTGAACACTTTCATATACAATGCAAGATACTCGCTGCAGAACATTATCGGATCATCCCCTCTTCTAAATTTCATTCGTTGCAAATCACTCATACCATTATCACGACTGTCCACAATTCGCCTCAATTCCCCTCTTCGCATTTCTGCATCTGCTAAGTTGTCATTAACCTGTGCCGATAACTTGCCTACCACAGGTCCTGGTAGCCATGCTTTGAGCAGAGAGCATGCATCCTCATTACTCAAGTTGAATATGAGTACTAGAGCCTCAAATTTATTGGACAGGCTCATTGGTGATTCCAGGCTGTTAAATTCCCCCAGAACCTGGCATAACGCAAGTCTTTCTTGGATTGTAATCAAACTGTTATTCTGTTTTTCAGCTATAGGTGCAATATCTGACTGTGTTTCATCACGGCTCTTTTCCTCAGTGACTGTGCAGATACTAGCCAATGTGTTCTCATTAAGCGATACTATATATTGCTCTTTTGTAAGAAGCTGGGAGTGTGCCTTTGCTAATTCCCTTCCTACAGATATAACCAACTCTTCCATCTCTGTCAACCTTATTTGCAATGATTCTAAAAGTTTTCTCTTCATCTGACCGTCCGCGCTCTGCGCCTGAAGCTGCTCTTGCAGATCACGATTTATTCTCGACAAGCTGTCTGTTTTTGCCTGCAACCCCTCCATGTACTTACTGTATGCGTTTGCAATCCTCCGATGTTGTTCATTGAATTCTTCTACATCTTCCCTAAAACGCCTCCTCTCTGCTTCCCATTTCTCTCCCATTTGATCAGATATTACCTTAATTCTGAGCAATACTGCAATTTCATTAGCCAATCTCTCTTTTTCCATTTTCTTTATCTGTTTACCCACTAATCTGGCATTATGTTGCTGACACTGAGACGACAGCGCAGCACACTGGTTTTTAAGAGATTTATCTGCACATGAATGATAACTGGCAGAGGCATGTTTCTTAACATATGTATACACAAGTTCCATTTTACAATCCACAGTATACATACCACAGCACCAAATTCTTTTAGTACTAATGTTCTCACACTTAGCCACCTACACCCTGTATACAAAACTATTTAGCACATACCTTTAATAAAACTGCACTTTCCCCCCCACAAAAAAAAATGGATTTACCATTACATATGTTTTCTTGGCTCAGGTCATTTGCATGTCACAGACCTGGAAAGGGGGGTCATTTGGGCTGTCAGCAGCTGAGAAAACACACATCACCCACACCCACTATTCAATTTAACTTGTGTCAAAGACAGAGAGGGGGGGTGGTTGCTCTTTAAAAAGGAGGAATGGTGTTCTATAGTTCAAACTTTAACAAAACAGCGCTTTGGGCCTGTTAATTCATCTAACTCAACATCACAATCCATGGATCTCACACACTTCCGCACAAACAAACGTACCTCTCACACTGCCCCAAGTAATGAGCCAAACTCAATTATCTTTTAGCTCTTACAACTCACAAATAAAAAACAAAGAACAAACACAAATCGCTCCTAGTATTCACTATTCTCATTCCTTACCACTTTTACCTGATGTCATTCAACACAATTGAACCTTTTGCATATGCATAGCAAAGACTCATCACACATACCGCCCTTCCGGCTTCTGATATTATCAGCCGTCTTGTATTTGACCATTTCTGTCCTGTAGGTTCTATGTGGCTTTTAGGGCTACCACATTCCCGTTGGTCGCCAATTGTAGAAAATGCTGCACTTTACAAGGCTAGCAAATATAAACTAATGTAATGAGCTCAAGAGATATTCACAGGTTCCCTCTATTTACTGCATAAATGGATTCATTGGTCTATGCCTATTAATATACAAACGCACACATACGCACTGCTGCTAGTAAAATGAACATCTCTGTTTATTCCCAAGGAGATCGGGATAGTACGCCATCACACATTAAAACATCACAATACATATCTATACAAGAGAAATTCAAAGATACTTATCACACAAGCTGGTTAAACAAGGAGCATGCAGCTCCCATGAACATGTGGCAGGCTTCAAGAGATGGATCAAATAGAGAGAGCTTACTCTTTGTGTGTGCCTTTTTATCAACCCCCCTTCACTCAAGACCACCCCCCTTGCCTGTCCGACCAGATAACACCAAATCCTTCCTGCTCCTCTCTTTGAAGCTTCCAGCCTGTGTTATGTAAATTCTGACATGCTACACAGCTCCTAACTGTAAAGTCCAGACTTATGATTTTAAGTCATTTTTGCTTCTCCAACACATACATTGGAAAGTTTGGCTCTGTGGCTTTTTAAATTGTAATTAGTGTCTGTGTATAAATAGTCAATGAGTTTGTTAGCTGTCAAAAGACCTGCATCACAAGGTAATGGAACTTTATAAAGATGGAAAAGGATAGAAAAAAATATCCAATGCCAGTCAGTACTGTTAAATTACTTATTAAGAAGTGGAAAATTTGGGGATCCCTTGATACCAAGCCATGGTCAGATAGAGAAAGAAAGATTGCAGCCGAAACTGCAAGAAGAAGAGTTCCGTATACAAAGAAAAACCCACAGGGTTTCTCAGAAGAAATTCAGGCTGCTCTGGAAAAAGATGGTGTGATTGTTTCAAGGAGCACAATATGACATACTTGAACAAAAATTAGCTGCATGGTCAAGTTTCCAGGAAGAAGCATTTCCTGTGCCAATGCCACAAAAAAGCCTGGTTACAATATGTCCAACAACACATTGAGGCCGCGTACACGCAATCGGTCCAACCGGATGAGAATGGTCCAACGGACCATTTTCATCGGGTCACCGCTGAAGTGGCATGATGGTCTGATGTGCGTACACACCATCAGTTCAAAAACCAATCGTGTCAGAACGCGGTGACGTAAAACACAACGACGTGATGAAAAAATTAAGTTCAATGCTTTCAAGCATGCGTCTACTTGATTCTGAGCATGCGCGGGTTTTTGAACCGATGCCTTTGCGTACTAACCATCGGTTTGGACCGATTGTCAGGCGTCTATAAGTCTGATTTTATAGCAAGTTTTCAAACTTTGGTCTGAAGGACGACGGACCAATGAGCCGTACACACGGTCGGTTTGGACCGATGAGACTGGACTTCAGTCCATTTTCATTGGTTTGGACCGATCGTGTGTACGCGGCCTGACACTACTAACAGCTTTTGGCACACTGTAATCTGGGATGACAAGACCAAAATAAAGCTTTATTGTCAAACCATAAGTGCTATGTTTAGAAAGGGGTCAACAAGGCCTATAGCGACAAGAATATCACCCCCACTGTGAAGCATGGTGGTGGCTCACTGATGCTTTGGGGGTGTTAGCTCTAAAGGCATGGAGAATCCTGAGAAATTTGATGGCAAAATTAGTGCAGCATGTTATCAGAAAATAGTGGCAGACAATTTGCATTCTTCTGCACAAAAGCTGAGTTTGGGGGGCTCTTGGACTTTCCAGCAGGACAATGACCCTAAACACAAAGCCACGTTAAAACTCTAGTAGATACAGCAGAAAAGGGGGAAGTTTCTGGAGTGGCCATCCCAGTCTCCTGATCTTAATATCATCTAGCCACTCTGGGGAGACCTGCATGCTGTTATTGATGCTAAAGGGGGCAATACACAGTGTAAAGAGTATGCATATTTTTGAACAGGGGCTATTTAATTTATTTACTTGTTGCCATGTTTAGTTTTATGTTTGTGCCATTCTGTTACTTTGTGATCCCTTTGTGAAGATCTGGGATAGCCCTTTCTCTGTCCTCCTTGATATATGACTGCGCTGACCTGATGACTCCATCAAACACAGTAAGCTGCAGCCTCGACAACTAACAACACTAAAGCCCCATACCACACTATCAGTTTTCCAGACGGTTTTCTCATCAGGTTTACCAAAACCATGTAGTGCAAGGGCCTGCCTGATTGCATACAAATTGAAACTCTTGAGGTTTGACCTCATATTATATGGTTTTGGTAAACCTGAAGAGAAAACCATCAGGAAAACTGATAGTGTGTATGGGGCTTTAGAGAGACAGTGAGAAATCCAGCGGTAATGTATGAATGCATTTACTAGTTTTCTATTGCCGCCAGCTGATTGCACAGTCTTGTACTGTTGTTTCTCTCCGTTTACTGCCTATTATGCACTACTGTTCAAGCCTGACTAGGGGCAACTGAGAGTTAAACATACTATGACCAGTGACTTCACAAATGAACTTAGCCACTCAATCAGATTAAGATCTTTGATGGAATAGCATCACTCTAACTCACAGGAGGTCCTTTACAGGAGATCATAATCAATCATTTGAACTGCACCAAAAGCATACTGTGGCTTTTCTCTGGATAATTGATTTTTCATTTTTCAACTCACTTCAGGCTATTTGAGCAATTGGGACAATCATAATAATAACATCTCATACATTATTGTATCTATTGCTCTTATCTGAAATCTAATTACCAACCAGGCAATTAATGTTTTTTGCCACTTTACCTCCCATTGCCCCTTTTCCCTCCCCACTCACCAGGTCCAGCTCCCAGTGAGCTGCACCCATTGGCTTCCCCAAGAGAGATATTATCAAGTATTTAACTATAAAAATACAGAACCTACTCTTGAGGGCTAAATCAATACATTAATTGAAATAGGGTGCTCATCACTCGCGGCTGGATCTTACATCCGGACTTGTGTTGTGTTTTATGTATTGTCATTTGTGAGTCCTGTTTGTCATTTATGTCCAAGGTAATTACCTTTATTTGATTCCATTTTCGAATGGTTCCTTATAACTGCACTTTTTAACTTATTAAGCTTTTGATGCCGGAATAAACATAACCAATTTTGGATTTTTCCTGTCCAGATAATTTCTTGTTGCTAAGAGTAACCCCTTTCAGCCCGCCTAACCATAGGCCATCCTTCCCTTTGCCCTCCCCTTCCTCCTTTTTTTTTGGCCATTTTGTTATGGCCTACAATTGAATGTATATCCCATAAGAAGTAAAATAAATATTCTTTGCCTGCTTATGTTTTCTTTAAACATTGTACATACTGTACCATTTCTCCAAGGGTATGAAAACTTTTGAACAAAACTGTATGTAGCAATCTAAAAAGTCAGAAAAACATATTGGAACAAAATTCTCCCAGACTAATGTGCTACGATTTATGGGACCAAACCTTCATGACTACATATTTTGTTTCACAAAATATACAACCTGTGTGTGAGAGTAATCCAGACTTGTAACCACATACAATTTCATCATGGAAATTTGTTTGACACTTCATGTACAATACAGCTATACACAAAAGCTTCTCAATCAATGCAGAGTGAGACATGCAAAGAGGAAAAACAGGTTCATATTGGTGCCCCCGGTTGAAGGATCCAAGGCACACAACAGGAGAGCCATAGGGATGTGTTAAACAGAGTAACCACTAGAGGGTGCCCAAGGGCCAAGTCAGCTCCAATGACAATGGTAACATACAGGAGAGCTTGCAAATTTATATGGATGTTGTAGCCTCCTTGGGCTTCTCTCTTGAACTTCAGCCCACCGATCCTTTTTTCCATACACGCATCTATCTGCATGTATTCATTAATAAGCTTTTGTATATATCTGTGTAACCAAATATATGTGATTGCTTCACATAGTTCTTAAACTTTCTGAAGAAACCACAGATGGCGAAACATGTTGGAGCATATACCTGAAGCCTAATGCGATCACTTATATCATGTGTAGTGGCAATACATAGTTTTTAATTTTGTGACTATATTTTTTATGTTTTTTAACTATATAAGTTGTATTTGTACATTGAAAACACGTTTTTCCTTTAATGGTGTATGGCTAATTGATCTTTTCTGGAAGTTGGTACCTTGATGTAGCTTGATGGGTCTTATAATGGAATAACTTCCTGAAGAATATATACTTCTTCAGAGTATCACAAAAAAAAAAAGGTTATGACTTGTAATTCAATAGAAATACATAAGATATAGGATTATTTACTAAAGCATTGTACAGTATATGCTATTATACAGCTAAAATATATTGTATCAATTTGATGTATTTACATTCCAATGGCATTTCATGTCATACCCTTAATGCGCCGAGGATTATAGAATGACCTGTAAATGGAAAAGGCCCTGGAATGAAGATAGGGATACAGCTGATTCACCTTTGGGCTAGATGGATGTATAGAAAAGAAGGGGAAGGGGATTCAACCTTCCAGAAAACCTCCCCGGAGATAGGACCAATAGATCACGTACCCTGCCCTGCACATGAACATAAAAAAAAGGTATTCGTAGTAAATACAACTTAAATTGTTATTGGGGCACAACAGCCTGGACTCCTATGAAGGGGCAGATGAGGAATACCCTGTAGTATGAACAACTACCAAATTACCTCAGATGGGAGAGAGAGAAGAAGTTAACAGCCATCACTTCCTTATAGCTCAGTAAGTAGGTCATACCCAGCAGAATAGCACAAACACCAACTAGTTTTTCCCTCTAGCCAACCACATGGAAGACTTTCTGCCACGAAACAAAAAAACTTTATCTAACGTCTCCCAAGTGAGATCATTTTAATCTTTTTAATGAATCAAGATCAATGAAAAAAAAAAAGAAAAAGGAAAAGGAAACAGGTTGCGTGTTTAAACATGTCAATGTGCAAAGAAAACCTGGCCATTTAATCTCAAATAGGGAATTAAAGTATTATTTCCCCATCCATCATGTGAGGTTGCAGCAGGTCTTTCGTGTACCCAGATCCTAAGTTATGTAAAGCTGTGAAAGTCAGCAGGCAAATTTTTCAAATTCTCATTTGAAAAAAAATTGTTGTTACAGATGCACTTCAAAGTATATTTGTTAACCCTCTGATTTCTGCCTTCTGCCCTAACTGCACAGGTGAAGAGGATTATTAAATAGCAATCCAATGCTAGCAGTAGTCTAACACTAAAGTTATGAAAGCTTTTTAAATTTGCAGGTCTTTTGGCAAAATAGTATAATACATTTTTGCAATGTTCTTTGGGTAAATATATAGGAAAATTCAATCTATTATCCTTTTCGCTGCCAGAGCCGTTTTCACATTTGTTGCACACTAGAGAATAAAATAGTGGTAGTTCCAATTTGTTATGTCACATGATATTACTAGGAAATTCTAAATTTCAGTAAAAAACACATTAACGTGAATTTTAGGGCAAACAAACACAATAAGTTATCCAAATTGTTGGTAAAATATAAAAGACTAGGTTGCACCATGTAAATAGATACCCAACATGCCAAATCTTAAATTTTTGTGCACCTGTGAAATGGCGTCAACTTTCAGTACACTATATTTTCTATAGGCAAAGTTTCAAAAGCCCCCTACAGATATCAGTTTAGTGTTACAGATGAGGTCTTGTGTTAGAATTATTACTCTCACTCTGTCGTGCGCGGCGATATGTAACATGTGTATAGCAATCAACGTTTCCACGCATAGGCACCCCGACGCATGTGTTTATGTTTGTGCGTGTGTATATGTAGGGGTGTGAGGGCCTCAAAAATGAAAATAATTGGGGGGGGATTTTATGTGCTTGCGTGTAACTTTATTATTTTGCAAAAAAATATATATTTTTTTACTTAACTTTTTTTTTTTTCATCACAAAGGGGACAAAAAGTCCCCAAAGTGATATTTGTTTAGTGACAGATTCTCTTTATTGAGCTATGCAGGGTCTAATATACACTGCATGTCTTCCCTGTGCTCCACTAAATGTTTTGCAATGCAGGCCATATTGCAAAACATTATTTTCTGGCTGAGCTAGCCGGGGACACGGTAAGCTTGACCCAGAAATGACATCAGAAATGTCACTTTCCAGGTCACAAGAAGAAAGGGAGGAGAACGGACATGTGTCTGCTCTTCTCCTTCCCCTCCATTCGTGGGCACCCGCCATAGAGCTCCTGGGCCCGCATTTGGCAAGCGGAGCTTGGTAGGCATTACGAGGCGCAGCGGCAGGGGGTGGTGCCAGTACCGGGGGTGTGTAAGAGCAGTCGGTAGCTGCTAGCAATAATCACTGTCTTTCCCCACTCCCCTCCAGGAGAATACAATGGCTCAACAAGAGGGATTCCTCTGTCAACACTGTCTGTGGTGATAGGGGGAATCAAGCAAATTTCTTACCTGCAACCAAGAAATTAGCTCCGTGTATGGCCTGCCTAAATGGCAGATATCTAATTGTTGAGTACATCTTTCATCACTTACTACAATGATTGGGGACAAGATAACAACTGACATTACTTCAAAATCTGCAAAGTATTATAACCCACATAAAAACAATAAAAACTTCACAAAATGTTAAATAGATCTTCTCAAACTGCTACATCTTTATAAATTGTGCTATACAGGAACAAAGCAGAGTTTCCAGTCTTCTGCATCTGTTGCAGTTTGTGAGTCCCACCATGCAGTGTTGAGACCCCCTAGTCATTGTACTGATATTAATAATAGCTTATGTTGTCAGCTAGCAATCAGCTAATATGCCTCACCACATGAGGTATTATTGCTTAATTAGCCCCGGATATTGTACATATTACCTTCACATTAAAAGCTTTTGACATAATTCTATATCGTTCCTAATTGTTTCAACAGGAAGTCTCTTCTTCACAAAACCAATATTATTTCTGTTATAGAGATAAACAAGCATGTTTAAAGCTTTATATCAACAACTATTTTTCATCTAGGTGGCTGCTGCAAGTTGACCTTACTGGTCTTTTTCTGTTCCTTTATTTATACTTACAAAGTTGACATCATTGTCTCATCCAGTTTGACATGATCTGATTCTGCACCATTGATTTTGATGACTTCTGAAACAGACGCAGTAAAACCCTTTAACTGCTATGACCTGTTCCATTGCTTTGTGATTTCCCCTGAAATTCTACCACCAAATAAAAGCATGTAATTTCCGATCATCTGAGCAAATGGTAACATCTGGTATTTTCAAATGCAGCAGAACAGTCTTTTTTGTTTTATGCAGCATATAAAACAAAGTATTTAACTGAATGACCAGTACAGATGGTCAACTGTCTGCCTATTCATGCAATAGGATATTGCTTTATATTTGCTTTTTAATGTAATATTTTTAATTCTACAAATATGAGCTTGCAAAAGTTTATCCAATCATTGAGTTTGCGGGAGAGGTGATGAGAGCAAGCAAATAGGATGGGGTTCAGGTGCAGCGTTAAGAGTAGGAGTTAGTGTGCAGGTGTGAGGCAGGGGAAGAGCATGCGGATCAGCTGTGGTTTTGAAAGTACTGGTGGGGATGACATTGACACAATGCTATTACCTGCTGCTACTGCACATGTGCCAGGTACTGGCACAATGGTGGCTAATCCCAAATAACCTACACTACTACCCTAAACTACCTTTGGGATGGACCTGGCATTACCTGCAGCTATCTTTGCAGATAACGGTAATTGGCTCCTAGCACTGGAAGTTCCCCATCACTAATAATGTGTTTGTGGCGATGACAGATCACAGTATCTACTGACGAGAAGTTATAAGTGATGGAAGACTTCTAACTGGAGTTTAGAGGGGACTTCACAATTAAATTGCTCATGAAAAAAGGGGGTTTAATATGTATGGACAGCAAGGACTCAGGAGCTTAACTCACAGAAGAAGTTTGTGAAAAATAATTGTATTACAATATCTACAACAGAACACAAAAAGTATAATATTACTGTAGTAAAATGTAATACCAACATTATCTTCACCCACCACCAATTTAAAAGATATGGCAACATTGTTAAGACAGATTTTTGGAATGCCCACGCCACTCACAGGCAGAGAAAAAAAGTAGTGTGGAGCAATTTCACAAATTTAAATTGAAAGTCATTTTGTTAAAATGGGGACATGAAATTCAGTATGTAAAAGCATTATGCTTGAAATAGCAGTAAAGCTTATTCAGTAAATAAACTAAACTTGATTTTTTTTATTATTATTAATTTAAATGGAATAACAAGGACTATATATGTTAAGAACTTTTTAACTGTACATGAGAACAGGTAAACCACCACCCCACAATTCCCTCCTAATAATTTCAAAGCTTTCTGCTAATATGCGTTTTCAGTTATTGACAATGCTGATCCAGGGGCATATATTGCTCTTGAAAGAGTTTGATCAAATTTTTCCTGATTTTCAGTTGTCATTTTATCTATGAATAAACGTTCTGTGTATTTTTGTGAGGTAGTAGTTTGCAACACTTCCTTACATGAAGATGCTGCTGGTAAAGAAACACTTTGTGATGATCCAGAAGCAGCAGAAATAGCGTTTCTGGAATGAGAACTCTGGAGGCAAAAGCTACTTGGCCCTCATCATTTAATTTTATAAAGTATTTTTTAATGTTTTAACCCCCTTAGCAGTATCCCCGAGCGTGACTCGGGGTGGATTTTCAATGCTAAAATCGGTAACCCTGAGTCACGCTCGGGGTGGATGTGCAGAGTTTGCAGCGTGTGCTGGCTTACCTTTTTCCAGGCAGGGTACTGTACTTGTAGAGCAGAGCAATCCGCGCTATTCCCACACCTGTCTTAGGTGCATGAGTGTGAATAAAAATGAAACTAACAATTGAGTACAAATGAATAATAGTGCTGCACCAAAAAAAAAAAAAGGGAACCAATATGTGGGTTCCTGAAGCAAGTGTATAACAGAAAAAAGTGCGCTACATATAAACAGCAAAAAATTGCCTCCTTTCCCAGCAGAAGCCCGTTAGGACGAAAAGCAGCATCGGGTGGAGCGAGTATCTTTGGAGGTCACCACGCTCTCAGCTGATCGGCTCAGCAGTCGCAAGATTCGATCCGACAGCGGAACATCTAGCATCTGTTTCGAAAGTCTTTACTACATCAATAACAGTGCCGAGTTTTGTTTGTTTATACTATACTAGCGCCCTGCTGTTGCCATAGTGTATATATAATTCTTCATGATGTCAGTAAGATTGTAATAAAATCCCCTTGTTTCAACAAACTACTGCACGATGGAATCCTTCTCTTCTTAAATCCACATACTGTTGGTCTTCCTGTTTTGGACACACCATCCCACCTTGGAGCGTTTGTGTGCTGTTTTTCTTCCTCAGTGAGAGATCCTGCCTGAAGTGCCAGACATCCCGCATCCGTGTAGAGAGGATCACCTTGGATCATCCAACCAGGAGAGACACCAGTGTGTTTGCAGTGCCCTAAAGACCCCTTGGGGTCCAACTGTCTGGTAAGCGGCCACCTGTTTGTATAATCATTTGATCAGCTTCAACTCCAGACAAGTATAAATACCCAAGTGACATGGATGTATGAATTCAGATTTGAACCATCATCTGGATATTTTCCCCCCTTTTTTTAATTGGGACTTCATTTGATTTTATCCCATCCAATGTTTACTTTTCTTTGAACTATAGTGCAATTTTTTGCTGTTTATATGTAGCGCACCTTTTTTCTGTTATACACAGGGTACTGTACTTACCTTGTCCCTGGATCCGCGCTGTGTGAGCGAGTGGCGTCCTCCATTCGATTCACACAGTGCCCGCGCGCCGCCGATCTCCGTTCCCTGCGACGTTATGACGCACGGGGGCGCAGACCGGCGGCAAATTAAAAAATGTAAACAAACACATTACATACAGTATACTGTAATCTTATAGATCTTATAGATTACAGTACTGTATGTAAAAAATACACACCCCCCTTGTCCCTAGTGGTCTGCCCAGTGTCCTACATGTACTTTTATGTGCCCCTGTATGTCAAAAATGATTTTAGATCAGCTAGAAAACAGCGATAATAAATTACAATCACTTGCAGAATTGAGCGATAGCGATTTGTGGGAAAATCCCTCATAAAAAAATATAATGACAGCGACAATTCTGCAACTGAGCAAATTTCAGTAATTTTTATTATAATTACATTATCATTTGTTATAATTATTTATAGTTATTTATTATATTATAATTTTATGATTTTGTGTTTCAAACTTTATCATACCCGGGATGTCTACTAGACTCGTGTTTAGACAGATTTAAGTGAGTTATTCCTAAGAATTACAGGTCTACAGTATAAAATGCCAAATTTTCATGCAAAATATTTGTACCGCTTTTGGTACGTAATTCCAGACAGAATCATACCGCCAGGGAGGTTAAGGCCCATACACACGGTCGGACTTTTTGCCAACAAACTTCAAAATTAGCAAGTTTTCAAAATAATCCGACCGTGTGTCTACGCTCCATCGGACAAAATGTTTCGGGTTTCATCGGACAAAAAGTTCGGTCTGCAAACAGACAAACTTTACGTCAACAAGAGTCTGATGGTGCTTAGTCCGACCGTGTGTACAGCAAGCAATCAGACTTTTGTACAAAGTACAAACACGCATTTTTAGAAGCAAAGACCAGCCGGAAGCATTCTGTCTGGTAAAACTAGCGTTCGTATTTGAAAGAGCATATTCGTGACGCAAGTTCTGAAATCAAGAAAAGCAGCGCACATTCTCTTCTTCTTTATAATGTGATCATACTAAAAGCTGCTTTGCTGGTGATACTGACAGAGTAAAAACAAATGTCTTTACTTTGGATTAGTGTATTATGGTTATATGAATCAAACATATTTCTATATTTTTTTGTGGGTCAAGTTAGCACAACCCCATTGTGCAACATGTCTGCTTGACGAACCAACGTTCAGAAACGAACAAAATTGCACAAAACTGAAAATCGCGAATGCACACAGACGAAACCTCTACTAACTCTCGATTAGCAGAAGGAGCCCAAAGGGTGATGCCGGAGAATTGAACTTCCTCTTTTAAACTCTCGTCAGTACGTTGAAACCTCACTACATTCGTGTTTGTTGCCGAAAAAGTCAGACCGTGTGTATACTATGGGTGTGACCGGACAACTCCCTTCGGACAAAAATCCAAGGGAAAGTTTGTTTGATGTCCAATAAATGTCAGTTTTGCTGCAGCAGACTCTATGCGATCTACATATGCGCCACTTTACAGACAGACTAAGGGGACCCCCCGGACTATGTTTAAAGTGGTGATACAATATCATTGACAGCAATACCAAAATGTAAAAAAAAGACATTGGACCCCCCAACTATATTTAAAGTAATTTTTCATTGTTTCACTTTAAGCATCATTAACATCTCTGCTCCTTTAAAAACAATCTTTTTAACAATTTTTTTTGCACTGGTACAGATCCCCAGGGGCAGTACCTGGGCCCCCATACCCTTTATGTGGCCAGTAACTTGCACATAAGTCTTCAAAATGGGGTCTTCAGGTCCCATACACTTCAATGGGGTTTGTGGTTTTGGTCCAAACTTTTGCGATGTTCGAGAGTTCTGGTGCAAACTGAACTGCAGGGTGTTCGGCCCATCTCTAGTAAGGACCTAGCATGTATAACCCTTTCCTGTGAGTTAAGCTCCTTCCTTTCCATACATAGTAACAACCTTTTTTCATGTTTTTATCATGAATATTTTTGGGTGAATTCAGGTTTATAGGACAATACCAATATTGGTGACTGGGAGAACTCTGATTTGATATAAATTGTACATACACCTTTTTGATATTTGGCTTTGAGTAGAAGGTTGGATCCCACTTCTTATAAATGCGCAGTAGGACCCTATAGAATTCTATGAGGTCAGGAGACTAATTAACTTCCACATAAGTCCATGGAGTTCTACTGCTAACATGCAACAAGTGGGAAGCAGAAGACAGCCACATGTAAACATTGAGGCACAGTACCACCTGGCTCTGTGCCAGAACTGTCAACAGAGGAGGGGGAAGGTTGTGTTAGATCAGCACAATGGGAGAGGGGATAGGGTGAGTTGACGTTCAGAAAAATGTTCGAAAGTTTTCTTATCCTTTAAAGTGTTTGTTACTCCAACAGGTCCAATTCCTGATATGTGCCTTCTGCACCATGTACTTGTATGAGAAAGTATCCTGTTCTCCTTGTATTTCTTCCTTTATGTGAAATCTCTGGTGTTCCTGCTAGTACCCTTGTTTTTCTATTAAAAACCGACAACACTAAGCAGGAGAGCACACCATGGTCAGTTCTCTAGCTGTGCTGGGAACTCAGTATGCTCTCTTCAAATTATCAGACCTCTCCTGGCACACCCCTGCTGCACAGCCATTCACTGGGAAGTTCAGTGTGCTTTTGCTTATCCTACCCCCAGCTCTTTTGCAGCTGAGAACAGAGGGAATGGAATCACTTATAACAAAAAAAAAGAGAAAAGAGGTATTTATAATGTTTTTTTATATCTATACAAAAAAGTGTTTTGCCTTTCATTTCTATTTTAAACTGAATGGGTTGTTTTACAAGTGTCATTGTTTTCAGGTAGATAGTGTTTGCATTCAAGCCTATGTAGAACCCAATTCCCCTGGCACCCTGCCCTCTGACACTTTATATTTCTGCCAACCAGCAATCCCACTATTGCTGTCATCTACACCCCTGAAACATCCCTGTCTACCAGCACCCCAAACACTGCACCCTAACACCCCAAAATCTGCACCCCAACATCCTTAACACTGCATTTCAACACCCCAGACACTGCACTATTCTCTTCCAGTTAGCAATTCTTCAACTGCCTACTTCACCACTGTTTCTGCAGCCCTTATCATCTTTTCAGGGATATTAAAGTTGGAGTGGCTGAATCTAATGTTTCTGGGCTCTCTGCCTACTTCCTCCTCCCTCTGGTGACATCTTCTCCTCCATAGTTTAGCCAGAAGAAGCCATTTAGTCCTCTAGCCTCTGTGGGGTGCTATGTACTTTTGGGGTTTTGGTGGGAGAAACGAGGAGGTACACACTTCTGGTTTAAAAACCAGAGTGAAGCCAAATCCTAAACTCACACAACCTCTCCATTATTGGTGCAGCAACCATTTTATGAAAGCAAACCATACAGATGTAGGGCCAGATTCAGGATGGCGAGCGGTTCTTTATTCCGGCGTAACGTTTCTCATTTATGTTACGCCGCCGAAACTTTACGCATAAGTACTGTATTCACAAAGCACTTGCTCCTAAAGTTGCGACGGCGTAGCGTAAATGGGGCGGCGGAATTCTAATTGGGCGGGTAGGGGACGTGTATTATTTAAAATAGGCGCGATCCTGCGGCGAACGTACTACGCATGCGCCGGTCGTCAATGTATTCCAGTGCGCATGCTCCAAATTATGACGGTGTTTTCGACGTGAACGTCAATGACGTCAATCCCCATTCACGGACGAGTTACGCAAACGACGTAAAACTTTTCCAATTCGACACGGTCACAACGTCCATACTTAACATAGGATGCGCCTGCTTTTTGTTGCTTTATCTTTACGCCGGGAAAACCCTTACGTAAACGTCGTAAAGTGACTGCGTCACGCCCGCGTACGTTCGTGAATTGCCGTATCTCGCTGATTTACATATTCTCGGCGTAAATCAGCGAGAACGCCCCCGGCGGCCATTTTAAAACTGCATTTAAGATCCGACAGTGTAATACAATTACGCCTGTCGGATCTTTGCAGCAAACCGGCGTATCTTGTTTTCTGCATACAGAAAACAGTTTAGCCGGCGCAAAGTGTGAGTTATGCCGGCGTAACACTACCTGAATCTGGCCGGTAATCTTTATTTATTTTAATTTCAAGGTAAGTGTTTTGCCTAAAATACAAGTTTAAAATGTACTTCTCCTACTTCCTAAAACTTTTGAACCCTCTCTAGTCATTTTTTGAACATGCAATCTATATATATCAGGCTATATCTAAGGGGAAAAAATTAAATTTTATCAGCATATGTATTTCATGAACATTCTATCAAACCAAAGACTTAAAATGTATCCTTTTTTTGTGTGGATAGAATAGAGAGGGGTTAGAACTCCTAGGAGAAATCTTCCAAATGGGGGCACAATTATCTGAGAGTGGAACAATTTTCTCTAAATGCTCATTGTTTCCAACAGACAGGAAGTTAAAAGAAAATTTCTTACATAGGGCATAAATGGAAAAAAAATGATAGAGTATTTAATCATTTACTATTCATTCAAAAGGTTTTGGCTTTAGAAACACATTAAATGATGAATAAACCCAAAACAAAAATGTGTTATATTGCAGCTTGGTAGTCCTTAGATGTGGTGGCTAAGGACCTTCGGTGAGCACAGACAACCTTATATTTCTTCTGTAACCTACTAATTTCACAAGCCCCAATTTAGTGGAACATAAGTAGACATGTTTGTAGTTCAACCTGGATAGTAACCACCCGCAAAAGATACAGTTGAGAAGTGAGCATAGCCACTCTTCCACAGTAGCAGTGTTATTTACAGGAAAAAAGGCAAAAAAGCCTGAAAAAGAAAACAAATGCAGCAACCTTATCTGATAGGACTGATAGCCTGCAATATAATAATGTTTGTTTTTAGATTTAGATACAGCTAGAACCTTATGAAACAAATATTTTAAAATGATCTTACCAATAGATCCCAAAATGGTAATGTTTCTCAAATATTTAATTTCAAATTCTCTATCAGTTTTCTATTTATATTTTATTGTAATTTGAAACAGACTAATTAAATCGAAACACTTTTTATAATGCAATCTTTACACTTGGTCAGTTTATAGTTTGATTTACAGATTCAATTTTATGACACCTTTTTATTTTACTTTGGTGCCTGATTGTTAATTTTGATTACACATGATAAACCTTGTAAATGAAAATAAAGAAAATAGATCATATTTGCAGTAACTTAAAAGCACCCTATGAAGTTTTTGCAATAATACATTATTTTTGATGTTGTAGCTGATAGCTAGTCTAAGCGCAAATCTGTAATGTGGAAAAACTGAACACATAAACAATTTTAGAAATGGAAAACATATTTAATGGTTACTGGATGCACACATTTTCCTTAAGAAAGTAAAACAAAATCATATTTATTATGTATGAGGTTACCAATCACATACTCATTCTTGAAGCAAAGTAAGTTAGACATAACAGTGGACTGTATACATTACCTGTAAAAGCAATATATGCTGCATATTATTTGACATTTTGCTATATGCTACATATTATTTGAGTTATGGAAACAAAATATAGACACACATTTTCTCATGGAGGCATAATGTAACATAAGCATGCACTGGCAATCAAGCATCTGGACACACTAGATTAGTAAATTATTTGACTGTTATGTTGCTGCATGTAAAAGACATAAGAACACAGAAGTGATTAACCCCTTCACACCAGCTGTACGCATATATGCTGCCTCTCGGCAGGTGGGCCTTAACACCAAACGGCCGCATACACTCATACCAGAATGTAAACAAAGCTGTACCAAGAGCGCGCTCTATGCGCACTCCTAGTTAACGGAAAGCTCACGATCACAAGTAGACTACTTGATATCTGGAGTTTTCTGGTCATGTGACCACTGTAACAGCCAATCATGGTGGTCACATGATCTGAAACCCTACCCCGCCTCCAGGCATCAGAAGCCAGGGCCAGGAGACACAAACATTAAGAGGTTAATAAAACCACACCAATTTAAAGCATAACTAGAACAAAAAATGTAATATATTGTAGCTTACCAGTTCTTAGATAGGGTGACTACAATAGATTTTTTGCTTTTCAGGACAACATTTGCGGCAAATTACAGGAAAAACCTGTTGATCTTGCCAGAAATGCAATGTCCTTGTCACTTTCTGTCAGATGAACTAGACGCTTAAATTTTTTTTATCCCTTCCTCATGTAATAGGAACAATGATGTCCCAATCCTTTTTGTATATTTCTAATGGTTGTCCATCAGAGCACTTGCTAATCTTTAATCTCTTCTTCTGAGATTTATATTTTAAATATCTGCACATGAGCTGTAGAAAATTGAGAAATGGCTAAAGCTCCCAAATGAGCGCGTATATCATTTTTGGTTTTGGTAAGTGTAACGAACCCTCTGTCCTCAAACAGATCCAGGCCCGCCGTCAATGCTTCCTCTGTTCAGATCCAGCACCTTCCAAGCTTCTTTAGCCCCCCAGTCCACAGACAATGCACCTCAGAATATGGAAAAAAACTGCTTTTATTATCACACATGGACACACAGATATATCTCCTCAAAAACACATCCCTCCTACCCTTGGAAAACAGGGCGTGTCAAACTGTCCAATGACAATAGCCACACAGGTCAGGTGTGTTCAAACTTCTCAATACACAGTCTTATCAGCAGGGGGTTAGGAGGAATACCCTTTTTCCTCACAGCAGCCACAATAGAACAATAGAACCCCAAACCATCACAGCAAATAGTCCAACAGCATGGGACAGCACACATTATATATACATATATACAGCACACATTATATATACATACAGTGCCTTGCGAAAGTATTCGGCCCCCTTGAACTTTGCAACCTTTTGCCACATTTCAGGCTTCAAACATAAAGATATAAAACTGTAATTTTTTGTGAAGAATCAACAACAAGTGGGACACAATCATGAAGTGGAACGGAATTTATTGGATATTTCAAACTTTTTTAACAAATAAAAAACTGGAAAATTGGGCGTGCAAAATTATTCAGCCCCTTTACTTTTAGTGCAGAAAACTCTCTCCAGAAGTTCAGTGAGGATCTCTAAATGATCCAATGTTGACCTAAATGACTAATGATGATAAATAGAATCCACCTGTGTGTAATCAAGTCTCTGTATAAATTCACCTGCACTCTGATAGTCTCAGAGGTCAGTTTAAAGCGCAGAGAGCATCATGAAGAACAAGGAACACACCAGGCAGGTCCGAGATAATGTTGTGGAGAAGTTTAAAGCCAGATTTGGATACAAAAAGATTTCCCAAGCTTTAAAAATCCCAAGGAGCACTGTGCAAGCGATAATATTGAAATGGAAGGAGTATCAGACCACTGCAAATCTACGAAGACCTGGCCATCCCTCTAAACTTTCAGCTCACACAAGGAGAAGACTGATCAGAGATGCAGCCAAGAGGCCCATGATCACTCTGGATGAACTGCAGAGATTTACAGCTGAGGAGGGAGACTCTGTCCATAGGACAACAATCAGTCGTATACTGCACAAATCTGGCCTTTATGGAAGAGTGGCAAGAAGAAAACCATTTCTTAGGCCGCGTACACACGGCAGGGAATCTCGACGGACAGAACACATCGTTCCGCAACCAGCCATTCTTCCGGGCGGGCCGTCGAGGAAATAGAGAGCGTGCTCTCTATTTCGGCTCGACGGGCTTCCCGACGGGAAGCTCGCCGAGACCGTACACACGGCCGAGGTCCTCGCTGGAATGTGCATTCCAGCGAGGTTCTCGCTGGTTTTCAGCGAGAACCTCGGCCGTGTGTACGGCGGCATAAAGATATCCATAAAAAGTGTCCTTTAAAGTTTGCCACAAGCCACCTGGGAGACACACCAAACATGTGGAAGAAGGTGCTCGGGTCAGATGAAACCAAAATCCAACTTTTTGGCAACAATGCAAAACGTTATGTTTGGCGTAAAAGCAACACAGCTCATCACCCTGAACACACCATCTCCACTGTGAAACATGGAGGTGGCAGCATCATGGTTTGGGCCTGCTTTTCTTCAGCAGGGACAGGGAAGTTGGTTAAAATTGATGGGAAGATGGATGGAGCCAAATACAGGACCATTCTGGAAGAAAACCTGATGGAGTCTGCAAAAGACCTGAGACTGGGATGGAGATTTGTGTCAGGAAGGGCATGCCAGTACCCAAAATGGCGGCCGTAGAGGTCGGCCTGTGACCTCAGTTCCTGCAAGGGCGTGCACTTCCTGAATGTTTGGTTCCAGACAGGCTATTTAAACTGAGCCACTTCCCTGACTCAGGTGCTGTCCGTTCTACTACGTCTAGCATACCTGATCCTGTTACCTGATTCCTGCTTATGTTACCTGACCCGGCTTGTTTGACCCTGCTACCTTGCTGCCAGCCCAATACTGACCCGGCTCGTGTGACCTGCTTCTGCCTGCTGATCCTGCTACCCCGCTGTTAGCCTAATACTGACCCGGCTTGTTTGACCTGCTTCTGCCTGCTGATCCTGCTACCCCGCTGCCAGCCTATTACTCACCCGGCTTGTTTGACCTGCCTCTGCCTGCTGATTCTGCCACCTCGCTGCCAGCCCAATACCGACCCGGCCTGCACCTTGACTTCGCTATCTGCTGACAGCTGTTCTTGGGCTGCCCCTGCACCAGCGTCCTCCTGCGACTTCTTCGGTGATTCCAGTCCTGCGACTTCATCAGCGACTCAGTCAGGCACTCGTGTGACTCTGTACTCTTGCGCTTCCTGTCTGCTCTATCAGGGGCTCGGAGTCAGAGCTGTAAGAGAGGCCGTCCTCCGCACATTAGGCTCTACCACCAGGGGGCGTGACAGTAATGAACAGCCATGTCTGAGCCTGTGCGAGGACCCTCTCCCATGGAAGAACTGTGCCAGCATCTGGCTGACCTGGCACGGGCAGTAAAGGACCTACAAGCAGGTTATACCCAGCTAGAAGGACGAATACAGACTCTATCTTCTGCTGCCCAGGGATCCGCACCAGTCCAGGCCGCCCAGCAGGGTGCTGCTTCTGCTCCAGCAGTAGTTATGCTTCCACCTGAACCCAGGGTCCCGACCCCAGAGAAATTCCTTGGCGATCGCAGCAAGTTTAGGTCCTTCAAAAACGCATGTGAACTATACTTTGCACTGCAGCCTCGCACCTTCTCCCTGGAGGCCACAAAGGTTGGCTTTGTAGTCTCTCTGCTGCAAGGGGAACCACAGTCCTGGGCCCATCGTCTCCTTGAGCAGAAGTCCGTGTGCCTAGTAGACCTAGCCTCATTCTTTGCAGCCATGGCCCAGTTGTACGAGGACCCCCAGCAAGCTGCTTCCGCTGAAGCAGCCCTTCGTTCGCTTCAGAAGGGTCGCAGACCAGTTGAGGACTACGTCTCCGAATTCAGGCGCTGGGGCTTTGACACCAATTGGAATGATGCCGCACTTCGCTACCAATTTCGCATGGGCCTCTCTGAGTCCCTTAAAGACGAATTTGCCCGAGTGGGGGTGCCTTCCACCTTGGAGGCTTTGATCGACTTATCCATTCAAATCGATCGCCGGTTGAGAGAACGAAGATCGGAGAGGGCTGCGGGCCAGTCACGCCCAGTATGGATGCTACCACGGGTCCCCAACCCCTACAACCCTGCTCCGCCGGGTCCTGTCCCAGCCACGTCTGACGCTCCAGAGCCAATGCAGATTGGCCTGCTTCGCCCCTCTCTCACCGTTGAAGAGCGCCAACGTCGCCGCCAACAGAATCTTTGCCTGTACTGTGGGGGGTCAGGCCATTATGTGAGATCCTGCCCAGTCAAACTGCGTAAGTGCCTCTCAGTTACTTCGCCCCCTGCAACCTTGAACATGCCCAGCAATTCTGCTCACCTTGCTCTCTCAATTTCATTACAGCTGCCAGAAGGGACCATCCAGACTCCCGCTATAATTGATTCCGGGGCCTGCAGCTGCTTTGTGGACCTATCCTTCACTGCAAGACATCGTATTCCTCTGCAACCCAAGGCACAGAAACTTTCCATCTACTTGGCTGATGGGTCCGTTATTAAGTCTGGTGCAGTAACGCACGAGACTATTTCCCTACTAGCCACTATGGCTAGGGACCATAAAGAACTACTTCGATTAGATGCCATCGCCTCTCCTTTGTTCCCGATAATCCTCGGCATGCCCTGGCTGAAAGCCCATAACCCCAGTATCAACTGGACCACAGACGGAATTGAGTTTTGTTCGCCCTACTGCCTTCAGCACTGCCTACCAACCCCTTGTGACCAGCCCTCCTTGTTATGCCTTGACACAGACTCTGAGGCTCGTCAATTTGTACCTGCAGTTTACCACGATTTCTTGGACGTGTTCAGCAAAAAAGGGGCAGAGACTCTCCCTCCTCATCGGGCCTATGATTGTCCAATCGAGCTCCTCCCCGGAGTCGAAGTTTTGGCCGGATTTTCCCTTTATCCGAATGTGAACTTGTAGCTCTTAAGGACTACATTGATGAAAACTTGAGGAAAGGGTTCATCCGCCCTTCCACGTCCCCGGCTGGTGCAGGGATCTTTTTCGTGGAGAAAAAGGACCACTCTTTACGTCCATGTGTGGATTATCGGGAATTAAATAAAATTACGGTCAAAAACCGTTATCCTCTGCCACTTGTGCCAGAACTTTTTCAGAGACTTGGTTCTGCCATCATATTTACTAAGCTGGATCTCCGGGGGGCCTATAATTTGATCCGTATACGGGAAGGGCATGAATGGAAGACTGCCTTCCGCACACGTTGTGGGCATTTTGAGTACCTTGTGATGCCCTTCGGACTTTGCAATGCCCCCGCTACTTTCCAGCACTTTATTAATGATGTCTTCCGAGATTTCCTGGACTTATTTGTTGTTGTGTACCTTGACGATATACTAATTTTTTCTTCCTCTTTAGACGACCATCGCAGACACGTCAGAAACGTATTGGGCCGCCTTCGGCAGCATGGACTTTACGCCAAGCCCGAGAAATGCGAATTCGAGCGTCAGAGCATCCAATTCCTGGGCCTGATCATATCCACTGAGGGTATCAAGATGGATCCTCAAAAAGTCGCAGCCATCTTGGACTGGCCAGCTCCCAGTGATAAGAAAGGCATCCAACGTTTCGTGGGTTTTGCAAACTTTTACAGGAAATTTATCAGAGGTTTCTCGGCAATCATCTCCCCCATCACCCAGCTCACCAAACAAGGTGTCAGATTCCATTGGTCCCCTGAGGCTCAGACTGCCTTCGAGACTCTGAAAGGGCTTTTCACCTCTGCAGCTGTCTTGAAACACCCGGATTCGGCCCTGCCATATGTCTTAGAGGTGGACGCATCGGAGACGGCGGTTGGAGCCATACTTTCCCAGAGACAGGGACCCAAGGCCCTGTTGCACCCTGTCGCCTTCTTTTCTCGTAAACTGACCAGTGCTGAGAAGATTTATGACGTTGGGGATTGCGAACTCCTAGCGATCAAAGCTGCCTTAGAAGAATGGAGGTACCTTTTAGAAGGGGCCGCACATCCAATCTTAATCTACACGGATCATAAGAATCTCGAATACCTGAGGACGGCAAAGAGACTGAAACCCCGGCAGGCTAGATGGGCACTTTTTTTTCCAGATTCACCTTTCACTTAACATACAGGCCTGGATCAAAGAACATAAAACCGGATGCGTTGTCACGCATGTTCAGCAAGCCTCAAGAAACCTCTCCGCCAGATACAATCCTGTCATCCGGAAACTTCCTTCTATTACAGGGGAACCTGATCACTCAAATCAGACAAGCCTCCGCAGGTAACCCTTCCCCACCCGGGACCACTTTAGTGGCAAGAGATGGGCTGCTCTGGTATGGAGATAAGATCTTTGTACCAGAAAGTCTGCGAGTCTACACCTTGGGGTTGTGCCATGATCACATGCTTGCAGGGCATTTCGGCAGTTACAAGATTTCTGAACTAATGCAACGGACATTTTGGTGGCCCGGAATGGATAAAGATTGTAAGAAGTATGTGGAATCCTGTACTACTTGTGTTCGCAACAAGAACAGCAAGTCCAAGGCCTGGGGTCTACTAAAGCCACTCCCTGTCCCGAGTAGACCGTGGCAAATGATTTCCATAGACTTTATCGTGGAGTTGCCGCCTTCCGAGGGCTGTAATACTATTTTTGTGATCGTCGACCGCCTGTCCAAGATGGCCCACTTTTTACCCATGAAAGGCACTCCTTCTGCACAAGAGACTGCACAAATCTTTATTAGAGAGATCATAAGGCTTCATAGAGCTCCGGCAAACATAATTTCTGACAGAGGGGCCCAGTTTACCTCCAGGTTCTGGAGGTCGCTGTGCGAGTCTCTGGGGATTGAACTTTCTTTCTCATCAGCCTACCATCCACAGACGAATGGACAGACGGAAAGGACCAATCAGACACTCGAACAATATCTCCGTTGTTTTTCTTCATTTTCGCAAGACGATTGGGTCCATTTACTTCCCCTGGCCGAATTCGCCTATAACAATTCCGCTCATTCAGCCAACAAGCAGTCGCCCTTCTTCGCAAACTACGGTTTCCACCCATCTTTTCTGTTTAACCCAGTTCCTGAATGTTCTGTACCTGCTGTCCTTAAAACAGTGGACTTCTTTACTACCAACAATAAATTGTTACAGGAAACAATGGCCAAGACCCAGGCTCACAACAAAGAAGTTTTTGATAAGAAGAGAAGGGGGGAACTAATCTTAGATCCAGGCGACCAAGTTTCGTTGGCAACCACAAATCTAAAACTCGCTTGCCCTTCGAAAAAATTAGGACCTAAGTTCTTGGGACCATTTCCGGTGAAGAGACGAATCAATAATGTCGCCTACGAGCTTGAGTTACCGGACTCTCTTAAGATTCACCCTGTGTTTCACGTAACTCTACTAAAACCTGCTATTCCCGATCCGTTCCCTGATCGAGATGTTGGCCCACCTGAACCCGTGCTTGTGGACGGCGAAGAGGAGTTTGAAGTGGAAGCGGTATTAGATTGCAGGAGAAGGAGGAACCAGGTTCAGTACCTAATCAAGTGGAGAGGATACGGAGCGGAGGACAATTCCTGGGAACCGGAAGACAATATTCACGCTCAGAAGCTCGTTCAAGCCTTTAAGAATTCTCACCCTGACAAGGTGGCCAGATTGGGCATCCGGAGGCTGCCCGTTAGGAGGGGGCAATGTCAGGAAGGGCATGCCAGTACCCAAAATGGCGGCCGTAGAGGTCGGCCTGTGACCTCAGTTCCTGCAAGGGCGTGCACTTCCTGAATGTTTGGTTCCAGACAGGCTATTTAAACTGAGCCACTTCCCTGACTCAGGTGCTGTCCGTTCTACTACGTCTAGCATACCTGATCCTGTTACCTGATTCCTGCTTATGTTACCTGACCCGGCTTGTTTGACCCTGTACCTTGCTGCCAGGCCAATACTGACCCGGCTCGTGTGACCTGCTTCTGCCTGCTGATCCTGCTACCCCGCTGCCAGCCTAATACTGACCCGGCTTGTTTGACCTGCTTCTGCCTGCTGATCCTGCTACCCCGCTGCCAGCCTAATACTGACCCGGCTTGTTTGACCTGCCTCTGCCTGCTGATTCTGCCACCTCGCTGCCAGCCCAATACCGACCCGGCCTGCACCTTGACTTCGCTATCTGCTGACAGCTTTTCTTGGGCTGCCCCTGCACCAGCGTCCTCCTGCGACTTCTTCGGTGATTCCAGTCCTGCGACTTCATCAGCGACTCAGTCAGGCACTCGTGCGACTCTGTACTCTTGCGCTTCCTGTCTGCTCTATCAGGGGCTCGGAGTCAGAGCTGTAAGAGAGGCCGTCCTCCGCACATCAGGCTCTACCACCAGGGGGCGTGACAATTTGTCTTCCAACAAGACAATGATCCAAAACATAAAGCAAAATCTACAATGGAATGGTTCACAGATAAACATATCCAGGTGTTAGAATGGCCAAGTCAAATTCCAGACCTGAATCCAATCGAGAATCTGTGGAAAGAACTGAAAACTGCTGTTCACAAATGCTCTCCATCCAACCTCACTGAGCTCGAGCTGTTTTGCAAGGAGGAATGGGCAAAAATTTCAGTCTCTCGATGTGCAAAACTGATAGAGACATACCCCAAGCGACTTACAGCTGTAATCGCAGCAAAAGGTGGCGCTACAAAGTATTAACTTAAGGGGGCTGAATAATTTTGCACGCCCAATTTTTCAGTTTTTTATTTGTTAAAAAAGTTTGAAATATCCAATAAATTTTGTTCCACTTTATGATTGTGTCCCACTTGTTGTTGATTCTTCACAAAAACATTACAGTTTTATATCTTTATGTTTGAAGCCTGAAATGTGGCAAAAGGTTGCAAAGTTCAAGGGGGCCGAATACCTTCGCAAGGCACTGTATATACAGATTTAATCTGACTAGCACAGATCATAGTGGGGGTTCTCATTCACCCTGTGCCCCTATTAGAGACACAGGGTGATTTACACATAAGAGGCGTCGGGAAAGCTGGACAAGGAGCCTCCAGAACTCTCCAGGGCAAGCTGAGCCACACAAACCCCCGACCCAAAGTCACTCCTGTCACAGTAAGCATGGAGGTAAATATTTGTCTATAGAATTCACAAAACACTTTAACATACCTTCAACATTAGAGATGAGCTCAAGGTTCAGTCTGAACTTTTGTTGTTCAGGTGAATGCCTAAACATTTACCATTTACCCAGCAGGAGCCAAACGCCATTGTATAGAAGCAATATTACTGCCACTTCCGTTTGTTTTTTTAGCGGATGAAGCTTTCGGGCTTGGACCTCACCTCATGCGGCCTTTTCCCCAGAGATATTTGAGGAGGGCATTAATAAATCATAATCATTGTGTCAAAGTGTGTTATAAAATTTGGATTATTGTCTTCCGCCACCAAACCTTAACCTTTGTTTTTCTAATGACTTCTCTCAAGCTGTGATAATGACCCTTTTTAGCGAAGGGACACACATGGAAGCAGGGCCGGACTGACAACTCATGGGTCCCCCGGGCAATAGAATATTAGGGGCCCCCAGGCTTACAAATGCCCACTAAGCCAGGTGGCAGTATAGAGGCGGGGCAGCTACAATCTCAGTCAGTAGTTTCACATCAAAAGCATGTAGGCTTTGGACATATCAGGGACAGATGAGCTAAATTTGCAGATTTTTACATACTGTCCCTGGTTGAAATGAGCCTGGCATCTCTGATGGGGCCCCCTAGGGGCATGGGGCCCTCGGGCAGTGTCCGATTTCCTCAGTGGTCAGTCTGCCCCTGCATGGATGCCCCTCCCTAAAAATTAGGTGTCACAGACTGTTAAAAATGAATCTCATTATGGGGGAGACACAGGTGCTCTTGAGTCCAGATGTGAATCCAGCTGCTTATTATCACTGTGTGAATGTGAATGAATCCTGTTTGTCTTTTCACATTCAAATCAGTTAGGAAATCTACATAATTTTATCCAAAATGTGTAAAAACTTTTCTCTATAAATGGCAAATAGCCATGTCCTGGTGTGCTGTTCCTTAGGACATAGTATTTGGATGAAGCGAGGTGATTGAACGATGTTTCTAAAGACCGATCGTGCATAACTTCTTATTTGGTGTGTGTGTGTTTTTTTCTTATTACAGGAAATATCCAAAAAAAATTCTTCCAAAGTACAACCATTCCAACAAGGCACATGCATAAATATACATATCAAACAATGATATCACAAAATTGCAAACCACCCCCCCCCCCCCACAAAAATAATACCTACTTTTATCCAGGATTTTCTTTATCTTCCGAAACTGGTGTGGCTCACGCAACTTCAAATCGGACCAGCGCTTGCGTAGTTGCTCTTTGGACCTGCTCACCCCAAAGATCTCAGTAAGCCTCTTCGCCACCTTGTCCATAATTTTGGCCTTACGGCGGTTCGGGGTGCTGTATGGGCCATAATCCCCATCATAATCCTTCCTGCGCAGGATGTGTACCATCTCCACCATCTCCTCCAAACTCATATTCGTGGCCTTGTACCGTTTGCTCCTTGAGCGTGACGTTCCTGGTTGTGTCCCTTCCTGATCCTCATGAGAGGGTAATGTTCGCTCGTGGGACATGGCCATCTTTTCGTTTCACACTGATAAGGGGCGTGGAAAAGAGGAAAAGTTCCGTCATGGGCGTGGACGAAGGCGGCGTTTCACGCATGCGCGGAGGAATACATCGTGTTTACGCGGAGCTTACGCGCGTGTTAAAACAATGACATACACATATGCCGGTAACTTGCAATATGAGGCCCTGGATGTTGAAATGGGGGGGTTAAAAGCGGGCGGAGACATTGCGAACGAAGAGGGCGGCGGTATAGCTTTGCGCGGCCTATATAAGGATATCGACGTGATTACGTCGGTTACGCGGAGATTACTCGAGCGTACGCGAGGAGCTACAGACACGAAGGTAAATTACAACATGGGATCAGCAGAGGCGTCTCAACTTTGAAACCCCATGTGGGGGTGGGGGTTTGGGATGTTGTTACGAGCGTTTGCGCTATTTAGGTAGCTTGGGGCCACCAATGCAAGTTTTGGCCAAAAATGATTGAACACATCACTACATATATATATGACAATGCTCTACCTCTTTATTTTTGTCTTGTGGATTCACATCATGCATGTATTGTTCTGTATTGTTTGGACAGAGGTAATTAGGTTGTGTATTATCTCCTCAATGCTGTGTGAGGTGCATGATATCTACACAATAACTAGTGGCTTCATTTTTGGAAAAAGAAAAAAATTGTGGATGAATAGAGATGGCATGTATTTATTTTCATGTTATCAAAGGGTCTGCATGTTCCAAAAATGAATTGCACAACAATGGAGTGGAGCTGGCCAGCATTGTATCAGCAGGACACATTGGGGGTTATTTACTAAAGGGAAATCCAGTTTGCACTGCAAGTGCACTTGGAAGGGCATTCTCCATAGATGTGGAGGGGAAGATCTGAAATGAAGGGAAGCTCTGCTTATTTTATCAACCAATCAGGTGGAGGCTAAAATTGAATATATCTTTTTTCTTGCATGTCCCCTTCGGGGCTACAGCGATTGCATTTCCAAGTGCACTTTCAGGCAGTGTACTTTAAAGTGCTTTTGCAGTGCTAAAGTGATTTTTTCTTTAGTAAATAACCCCCAATGTGTTTGTATACTAGTTCCACAATGATTGGACACATACATATTCAGAAAATGATAAAGCTGAGCCATTTTTCATGTGGGTTTTACTAAATTTTTATTTGTATATTCTAGAGCATTAATCTGAACCAAAAAAAAAAAGAGAGAGATGGACCAGTTGGCTATTCAAGAAAACACTCTTAAATTAATAGAAATATATCGAGAAAAGACTAATCTATGGGATACCAGGCACCCAGGCTACCCAAATAAGAAACTCAGAGCAAACACTCTACAAGAGATAGCAACCTACATGCAGACGTGGGTTCCATCCTGCACAGCAAACATGGTGAAGGATAAAATGAGCAATCTCAGGAGCACCTATCGTAAGGTATATAAAGAGGTTAAAAGCAAACGATCTGGATCAGCAGCAGATGCGCAAAAGGAGCCCAGGCTGTGGTACTTCCGCGAGCTTGCATTTTTGGATGATGAACTGGAGGGCCGGCCATCACTTTCCAATCTTCCTTCCAGCCTTCCTCCCACGCTTCCTTGCAGCGGAACTTCCCAGGATCCCCACGCCCCTGCAGAGCCAGAGGAGGGCCTGGCTGACATGGACCCAGATCTGGCGATCTTCAGTGAGGTATAGTAGTTTACTAAATATTTATTAGCTTCTAATTTGGGTTTGAATCTTGAGTTAGTATTGTTAACATTCTAACGTTTGGACCAACAAAAAAAGGCGTGTGCAAAAAACTAGGGATCTCAGGGATGCCAACTGAGGGGTCTGAAGGACAGGCAGGTTGATTTAAATTAAGAAAACAAAAAGAGTCTAGAGCCAAATAATGTGTGTGCTTGATTGAGCAAAATATTACAACATGTCCCTTTTTTTGATACAGGAAGAGGCCAGCCAGGAGGTGGCAGCTCCTCAGGACCATGTCAGCCAGGGGGAAGGGGTGAGTGGCAGCCAGGAGGAGGCTGGGCCGAGTGGAAGTCAGCATGTCCCCAGGCTCAGCACCATAAGCCAGGTCCCTCCCCTCCAGATGAGGCGACCAGGCCAAAAGAGGCGGATGAGGCAGATGGAGGAGGAGAGCCTCAAAATGATGAGGGAGGCTGCAGAAATAATGAGTGCCTCCCTCAACCCCACAGAAGCCTTCAGTGCCTCTGTGGCTCATGAACTGAGCCGAGCGGAGGAGGATCAAAGGGACCTGGCTAAGGACTTGATCAATAAGGTCATCTTTTGGATGCACAGGGGCATGCTGACCCGGGACACAGACCTGAGTGACCCAGCCCAGCCTGCTCCCCATCTTCTGCCTCCTGCTGCCACATCATCCGCACCTGCAAGGGGCCATGGATGGGCCCCTGGACGTTCCGCTGCAAGGCAGACAGGAAGGAAGGCTGGAAGTAAGAAGAGAAGGTGATTACCTGCCTTCCAGTTCATTATTCTAAAATGTGAGCTTGTTGGAGTACCACAGCTTGGGTTTGTTTGCTCATGTGCTGCTGATTCAGATTTTATTTGTTTTGTGTCTCCTGAGATTTTATCCTTCATCATGTTTTGTGGAATGCACAAGTCTGCATGTAGGTTGCTATCTGATCAAGTGGTGCAGATCATGTTTATTTTAATTTATTTTCTTGCCAAAATAAATGGCTTTTTGTATTTACGTTAAAACCTTGTCTATTGTGTTTTCTACTGTGGTGATTATGCCCCAAACCTTCTAAAAATACAAGGTGGAATTTTGGAAGGACACAAACTCCTGGGTGGGGGGGTAGGTTTGGAGTGACAACTTGGTAACCCATGGAAACCCCAAAAGTCCAACATTTTTCATCATTTACAAAGGCAAAAAACACAAAAAATGCATTGAAAAAAAAGAAACAAAAAAAAAAAACGCATTGAAAAAAAGGTTAAAAAAATCCTAAAAAATGCATTGTAAAAAAAAGGTGAAAAAAAAAACAAATGCATTGAAAAAAAAGAAAAAAAAAAAAAAAAAAAAAAAAACCTTAGAAAAAAAGGCAACAAAAAAACAAAAAAAAGCATTGAAAAAAAGGATAAAAAAATCCTAAAAAATGCATTGTAAAAAAAGGTGAAAAAAAAGAAACAAATGCATTGAAAAAAAAGACAAAAAAAAAAAAAAAAACCTTTGAAAAAAAGGCAACAAAAAACCAAAAAAACGCATTGAAAAAAAGGTTAAAAAAATCCAAAAAAATGCATTGTAAAAAAAGGTCAAAAAATACAAAAAAATGCATTGAAAAAAAAGGTACAAAAAATCCAAACAAATGCATTGAAACAAAAGATACAAAAAAAAAAGCATTGAAAATAAAAGGTGAAAAAAAACAATAAAATGCATTGAAAAAAAAGGTACAAAAAAAACGAAAAAATGCATTGAAAAAAAAGGTGCCAACAAAATAAACAATTAAGCTTTGAAAACAAACAAAAATAAAAATAAATAATGTAAGCACAAAATAAACAGCAGATGAGAAGGTAAAAATGTATTAGAAGAACATTAAAGTCCCAAAAAAAAAATATAGTCATGTGGAGGAAAGCTCCAAACAATTATGAGATGCAGCAACAAAATAATTACAAAAAGACAACGCGATATACTACAATCAAACTTTGCTAGATTGGGACAACTCAGTCTATATAAATGGCATCAGCAATAGAACAGCTTGATTATAGCAAGAGAACGAAGAAAGGCAATAAACGATACACTATAGATAGTTACAATGACGAATGTGCCAACTCACAAACAAACACGAGGTTTACCTGAACGAGCGCTCCCGTCCCCTCCTTTTGTCTGAGCATGCGCGCGATTTTGGTCCGATGGTTTTGTGTACTAACCAGAGGACATATCCGACGGACAGGTTTGCAGCGGACAGATTTCAAAGCTTGCTTTGAAATCTGTCGGGTGGACAAATCTGTCCGCTAGCCCATACACACAAGCGGAGATGTCTGCTGAAATGGTCCATCCGACCGGTTTCAGCGGACATATCCCCTTGTGTGTACGCCGCCTCAGTCCTTGTTAGCAGTATCAGCAATCGGTGAACACCGCTCTCACCAGTCCCTAGGATGCTATGGTGACCTCTCACTGTAGAAGGGAGGGCCCCTCAGTCTCTCCCTGGAGGCATCCGGTTATCAATGGTGGGAAGCAGAAGGTAAGTGGATGCCAAGAAGTCAAATGCAATTGCCCAAGAGACGCAGGGAGCTGTGGAAATTTTTTTTTCCTGAAACTTCCCTCTTAAAGTTAGGGTGCGTGTTATATGCCTGTGCGTGTTATATGCCATTAAATACGGTATATAAAAAAAACAAATTCATACACTTTATTACATAGAAAAAAAACAGAGAGATGCACCACACATCTTAATTACAACTATTGCATATACAATAAGCACGTTCCTCCTCAAGACTGATACAGCCTGTATAATAATCAGAATACAAACATCATGAATCTCAACACCTTTGTGAACCAATGTTAACTTCGTCAGGAGCTTGATGTTTCTGACATAATTTCTGTGGATCATTACAAACGTTATATAAGTTAACAATATCCAAAAAATGACCCTCGAAAAAAGACAAATAATCAAGTAAACTAATAAAACAGAATAATAGCCAAAAATTACCCAATCGGTATTCAAGAGGATCAAAGAATCAGCCAGAGAGTCTGTCCCAGGGGCTGAGAAAAGGCATGGGCTGAGAGAGAGATGCCCAGAGGGCAAAGGCCAGTAGGCAGGTGTGGCTCACGCATCAAATTAAACCCAACTTAACCAACCCTAAAATAATAACTTGCCCTTTGATGATGTTGAATGACGAAACTAGTCAGGGCGGAGCCAATTAACGTGAGTGAAGGACACCTAAGACTGTGGGAGATGAGCACATCCACCCCCTGGAGCCTGCAAAGCACAGGAGACGCCGACCATAGATCATTAAGAGCGGCCGCAGTTAACGTGACTACATGCTGGTTGATTTTTGTTGTTTTGTGAGTGTACATCTATAAGGATTTTTTTATAAACACAAGAGTTTAATTAAAAGTTTAAACGATATCACGCTATGTCCATTTTTTCTGTTTTTGTCTGCTAACCACTGAGCATTCAATTGTTTGGAGTGAGGAGATACACATTGAGATCAGCTGTGATCCGGGTTTTTTAAGGCGTTTGTCTATTGGATTTCTGGTAAGAGGTTTTCTTAAGAGGGGGCTGCTATCCACCCCCCCCCCCCCCTCATCTCTCTACACACGAGTGGTGGTGGATCTTCTGGCAACAGCAAAATTTATTTTTCATCCTCTTGGGATTAAATGGACTTTTGATTATTTTTACTAGTTCCTTATCTCTTGTAGAAATCCATATACTGTATATCTCCATAACATGGACATTATTAACCAGGTTTTTGATTGATTTATTTACATATGTTTTGCAATAGACATACACACTAGCGCTGCCTGGTGGATGTTAATATGTTTTAAGCATTGCTTTTACTTTTTTTCATTTACTCTGTGCAAAAATTTATATATATGGCACAAGATATATAGCAGAAAAAGATGATCAGCCAACACAATAATAAGTAGCCCACAGTAGGTATTATGGATATGGTGGAAATAGATGATGTGGATGCTGTGATGTGGGCTGTCCTGCACTGCCCTGGGTGTCCTTACTCCCAGCATTAGGCTCTGATCTCCTCTGGTATGGTCTGATGCAGGCAGGCGAATATTCAGACAGAGGTGCTCTCTCTCTAACCCCTTGGTGCCAAGAAGAGTAACTTTCCTGGACACCATGTGCTTACAATGGAACAGTCTGGCCAAAATTGGCCTAAGTGATGTGCCTAGAAGAGGATGCTTATCAGGTACTCTGTGAGCTCTTTCCACACCGAATGAAAAGAAAAGTGCGTACAGTATGAGGAAAAGTAGTTTGCAAACACTTTTCAATAAAGGAACCAGGATTTTGTCCTTCTAATTTCTCTGGGAGTTTGATTATACAGGTATTATTTAATTGCAGATGGTTTTCCAACTAATCAGCTTTTTGGTGCCAGAGATCTACTTTCTTTTCAACAGCTGACAATCTGATAAAGATAGAAAAAAAGGCATCTTATAGGAGGAAAGTCTATTTTCTGCCTCAGTTACCCTCTGCAAGCCCTGGAAAATGAAGACAATATCAACTTTGCCTTTTTTATTTTTTCCTCTCATGGTTATGTTACTGTCTATATGCTGCTTCTGCTTAAGAGGAATTTAGCCTCCATCATGGTGTTGGTGTGGCAGACTGCTGCTTATCTTTACTTACAGTATCTTTGCTTACAGTATGTTTACTTTTGGCAAAAAAAAAAAAAAGATCCAGTACTCATGTAGTGCTTTTGTAGGACTGTATGACCAGTACAGCTGCATGATTAACCAATATTCTCATAAGAGGAGCTCAGATCATATGCATCCATTCATTCATTGGTGGTAACTACCACACGACCCCAGGATTCCTATATTTTTTTTATTCAATTATCCTATTATTTAGAGCAGAAATTGAATTGTGTATAATCCGTTCATTTCCTTGACCCAACACAATCACTCAATGCTAAAACTTACTTATGCCTGCAGTCCTAGAGATCCTGAAGGAAAAATTGCAAAAAAAAAAGTGCAGAGAAGTGATCTCAAGCTAGACATGAAGAAGGAAAAAAGAAGAGAGCACAAAAAGAGCACAAAAAATCTGAATTAAATAAAAAATATAGCAGAAAATACAAATGTTGCTAGCAGAAAATATAATTTCCCTAATATCCTATAGTTGAATCTGGAAGTATTGAATTCTGTAGGCCCTTCTTAACATGTACTGACCTACCTGGTTGGACTTTTTTAGTTGTTTAATAAGCCACTGCTAGTCTACAGCTACTCCATTTTCCATAACCACATCTGGTGGAATCATACAACAATCTTTTATTAGAAATATAATTTGGTGGTTTGCTTATGTGTGTGTTTCTAGTTTTTACTTAATGTCTGTAAGTAACGTGAGTCAAAATTAGCTGTTTTGGGAAATTAGCAATATTGTTCAAACAGTAAATCGAGTGTAAAGCCAAAAAAGGTAAGGCACTATTTAATAAAAGAATGTGTTTTGTTATTATTTTTTAGTAACATGAATATGAAAAAGAGGCCTTAATAAAAAAAATGGGTGGTAAAGAAATGAAAAGGCAATGTCTGTTAATGTTTTTCTTTCTTATGTGTAGCACACAATAGAGAGTAGAGATATGTCACCCATTGTGTACATTAAGTCAAATCTATATTAGTCTAATAAAACAAACGCAATTGTAAAAAGCCATTGTCACCACAGGCTCTAGCTCTATAGTGGATGCTAAAGACAATGACCAAGGGTTGTTATGCCTTTGTAATTGGCCAAAGCCTCAGTGGTGTAATTCTCTTAAAATGTAGATTCTGCAGCTGTAAATATTGCATTGAGTTTGGCTGCCTAATGCAGAGCCCAATGTGTTTTTGACATAATGGTGTGCCATAAAAATACATATTTTAACAGATGTCAAGAATTAAAATGATGCAACAATATTGTTTGTAATTATGGTTCATGTAGGTACATCTTGTGCTCGGTAGACACATCATTTTTTATTCATAACAGTAAAAATGCTTTTTTTTCAGGCTTTGTTTTCACTTTAATAGCTATAACCGATCAGAAAATTCCCAAAGATGTATTTATGAAGCTATGAATCTTTTTTATAATGGAGATGGCAAGCTGGCAAAATCACTTAAATTTCTGTATTAGCAAACCACTTGAGCTCAAATTATATGTAATATTAATACAATATTTATCAAATGTTCACTATGAAGTCATCCCTTCAAGTCACATTCAATTTGATGACCATACACATATTAAAAAAACTGTCACTTATACTCGCTGTATAAGATGATGTATCATGTCATATTTATCGATGAAGATTATCCTTCACGTTTACCTTGGTGCTAAGCACTTATGCCTCCAGCCTCAATAAAAATTTGCAAAGCATTAATGCAGTCATAAGTGACTGTTATGCTTTCCAAATTCCATTAATTCAGCATTAAAGGTGTTTTTCTTTTATTTTTTTTACTGCAATCATGAACTTTTACAATTTACTAATCAAACAGTTGCCATGTTTGCTGATACTGACAGGTAATGTTTCTAAATTTGATAATAGTTAATTATAGACTAAGAGATACATGAAGGAAAACCATGAATAGATATTTGTGGCCAGATTACTTGTGCTTGCTATTCTGATGCATTCTCACTATCAGTCAAATTAAATTCTGCACCTAGCCATTCCAAACATTTTACAGCAACACACTCTCCTTTAGCTCCAACCTTCTGCACTGACAACCAGTGCTGGGACAAGGCCATTTGGTGCCCAGGGCAAAGATGGCAAACTGCACCCCCCCCCCTCGTTTTTAAGAAATAATCAATGTTGTTTTTCAAAACATGCACCAAGGAACCTCTTTTAGCACATTGGGACTTTGCGTTTATCCATGGTGTTTGACTCAATTTGTAAAATGCAGCATGAGGGGGTTAATGTATTGCCACTGGTTTCTGATACATTAGCGACCAGCAGTGCCGAGACAAGATGCCCAGGGCGAACATGCCAAACTGCGCCCCCCAGGTTGTGCATTGGGTAAATGCTCATTAATGCCTAGTACACATGATGAGAACATTGGATGAAAACAAGTGCATTTGGAGAGATTGTCTAATAATTAGTATACAGATTTCAAGAGCTGTATACAACAGTGGTGAAAATATCACAAAATAAGCACAAAGAAATTATTCTAAGATAACAGAACTAATGATTTTAATGTAGTTAGAATACAGCCTCATAGATGATGTTTTGTGTCTAATAAGAATTTTTGTAACTTTAGTAACCTATTTGTTTTCCATATGAAATCAGCATGGAAAGCAAAATTGTCTAAAATTCTCATTGTGTGTATGGGCCTTTTATTCTAGGAGCAGAGGATTAAGGTAAAAACACCTAAACTGGCACACATGCATAGGTTATATTTCATTCAGCCAAATACTAAAGCTGAGTTCGCACTAGTGCAAATTGTACGTGGGTTTCCCCACATCCAAGTAACATGTCAGGAGATTGTGGCTGGCTCTCTATGGAGCCGGTTCACACAGCTCCAGGACGGCTGTGGAGAAAATTGGACAGAGGTCCTTGCGTTTTATGGTCCTTTCCAGGTCCGAATTCAGCCCAAAATTCTGACTGAAATTAGACCTGAAACAGAGAATAGGGATGCACTAGACCTCTGCTGTGAGCTGCTCCGCACAGCAGTGTGAGCCCAGCCTAAAAGATTCATTCATCCACGCAACAGAGGTGAATGCATAAATCCCATTTACCGAGAAGTATTCTGACAGTTGGGACTCTTCTCTGTCAGAACTCACTGATCAGCGCTGCAGATGATTGACTGCAAGCCGCTGGTCGAACAAGGTTCCAGCAGTCCCATTCTACAGAAGTTGGTCTGATGGGGTGGCTTCTAACAGGCAAGGCCACACATAGATAAAAAATTCAGCTAGTCCCTGCTGAACCGAACACATTTTGATTTGTGTGTACCCAGCTTTATCTTATTCCTTCCTCCAGTACGTTCTCCCAGTGCTGTGGAGCTCCTGGGTGAATTGTGAGTGGCTGTGGTCACACTCCAGCCTCATCCTCCCATACAGGGTTAACGTTCCTGCATGATATGATGACTCTGAGGCTTTGGGTGAAGGGGAAGTGAGCTGCAGCTGGCTGGCGCAAGTACAAGCTTTCCCCCAGCACTGCAGGGTGGCATTATTTACTTTGCTGGAGTTTGGCTGCATCCCATCACTTGCTGTTTGTGGTCTTTAAATAGGTTAGAAATATACTGGAAATTTTCAGTTGCTACATAGATGTATTCCACATACACACTATATTTTATTAAAATGCACGATTTTCATTAAGATAAAGTGTGTGTGTGCAATAAATATATGTACAGCCTGAAAAGTCCCAGTATATTTCTAACCTATTCATAAACAGTTTACTTTCACTTTAGTAAACCTGCACTGCAAGGGTCAGCACAGGTTTACAGCACAGCATTACACAGTGTGGATAGCAGGACAGGTCGGGACTCACAGAAGGAGAAAAGCAGTCTGTTATCTGTCACCCCTTATCTTAAGTCTGTGCAAGGAGAGATAAAAGCTCCGATGTCTGATGGGCAGTGATGATCGGGGTTGCAGTGTACTGCTGTCTGCGCTACCCACCTGTCTGGAGCTCTCACTGTCCCGATCCAACTACCCAGCCTGTCAGGAAAACGTGTGCCCAGGAGAGTGTTCTTTCCGGGGAAGCCTGCAGCAGGTACCGTAAGAGCACATTCTCAGCGGTGCTTTTGGACAGAATTAGCAACGCAGAGTCTGAGACAAAGCATGATGCTCTAGTGTTTTGCGCACCCTCCCAAACTCTGCCCAGGGCAGTGGCCCCTCCGGCCCCTGCCTGGTACCGGCCCTGCTGACAACATACACATTGCTGCCACATTTGTTCCCAGTAACCTCCCTGCTTTGCCATTCATGGGTCACCTTTAACAAACCCCCATTATCCTGACCTAGTGGCCATCATAACCAATAACAGAGCACAGTGAATTAATAGAGATCTCCCTTATTTTTCTCCTACACTCTTACAGCTTAAAGGGTCACCAGAATAAAAGCCTTGCCATACATTTATCACCCAAATGCGCCAACAGTTTACACAGTGCTTTACAATGTATAGGGGGGGACTTCAATACAGAAGGTACAGGAGGGCCCTGTTAATAGAGCTTTTATTCTAAAAGGGAGGGGGTTGTGGTGAAAAAGGTAATAGCAATAAGTAATAAGCAATAGTAATAAGGCTTTCCATAGTGAATCTTGCTTTTGCTTTGACAAGCACTCCAATTTACACTGAAATATAACTGACAAAAAACATTTTGTGCTATCAATGTAAAGTGTGCAAAAAAGAAAACTGCGCTGTATATCAACCTTAAATGTAGCCGCAGCTTAATTGTAAGATAGACACACAAACAGATATAACAAAAAAAGAGGAGTTGCACACTAATTACAAAATTAAACTAGCATATAACTTATAATACATAAGATAAATATCACAATGATAGTTAATATCAAAAGAGTACCATGTGTGGTGAATATATGAAAGAAAAAGTGAGTCCTCCAAAATCAACAAGTGATATTTATATGGAACCAGCGGGTACTCCAAAAATGAAAACAAAACACGCAGTGATGAGATGCTACTGACCGTGGTAATGGTTTTGACTAGCAATTGTAAATCCACCACCATATAAAGGGCACGCTCACCAGCTGCACAAGCTTAGATGCTTGTGGCAAATACCCAGCTAGGACCTTTTTCTCTGGACATGGCAAATGGATGGCAATTCAAACTTCAAAGGTCTCCAGACACCACCAGCAGGCAGGTATTGATATGCAATCAGGGACACAATGATCCAGTATCCTCGCTCAGTGATACATTTTAAACCAATCCAAAAACAAGTGAGGAAAGAATTGCCATAGGTAAAACCAATAGATATTTATTTGGTTAAAAGCAGTTCCACTTACATGTAGGTAAAATAGTTCCAATGTAAAACATAAACCGGCTGGCTACAATATGAACGTCCATCCTAATGGGACACTAAGCAATGCGGTGATGTCAGCACTTGCTCCTCCCAATGCATTTTGTCACAAGACTGACATCGTCCTGATGCCCCAGGTCAACGTAAGACTTGTAACGAAACTCGTCGGGAGGAGCGACGTGCAGACGTCATCACGTTGGACATTCACTTTCAGAGTGAAGTGCTCTTGTGCAAAAAGATCATTTACATTTGTGTATCAACAAAAATCCATATATCAGTGTGGATAGCAAAAACTTCACACCCAAAAGTGTATATCCAATACCCAAGCCGCTTACCAACTACTCTGACCCCAAGATGGGGGTCTGGCTGCACTTTAATCCAGTATCCCTATAGGATGAATGGATATCAGGAGCCAAGATTCCAGGGTGGGTTACCATACAAGCAGGATGTTCAACAGTGGGCTCAGCAAAAAGGAGACAAAGTAGGAAGTTATAGTATAGTAATTAAAATTTGCATATAATAAAATTAATCACATGCCGACATCTCTGAGGGTGAAATAAGTCAACACTATAGCTCCTCCCAACTAGTTGTTCAAAATAACATTACCAAGGGGTAAAGGAGTATATTATCCCTTGATGATGTTCTTTTGAATGCAACTAGTCATTCTGTCAACAAGTGTTTTATAGCACACTTTGTGGTTTATTTACTACAGGCAAATCCACTGTGCGCTACAAGTGTACTGAAAGTGCACATGGAAGTGCACTTGAGAGTGCAGCCACTGTAGACCTGAGGGGGACATGCAAGGCAAATAAAAAACAGCATTTTTGCTTGCACATGATTGAATGATAGAAATCAGCAGAGCTTCCCCTTATTTCAGATCTTCCTCTCAGATCTACAGCTGCTACACTTCCAAGTGCACTTGCAGTGCACTTCTAGTGCACAGTGGATTTGCCGTTAGTAAATCAACCGGATTGTGACATAAATACTCCAATAATGTCGTTACTTCACATCTCACAGGAGTATTTAACCTGAGAACTTTCTAAGGCCAACTATAGACGGTACGTATTTCTTTCCTGCAACCATGGGTTGCAGGAAAGAAATTTGCACGGTTCCTCCATCACCACAGACAGTGTTGACAGGGGAATTCCCCCCTGGTGAGCAATTGTCTTGGGGTGAAGCCTAAGACCATGTGTATATGCTAGAAAACTTCTCATTTAAAGCTCTTGTATTATTAGTGTTTCCTAAGGAACCACATGATTTACACTTATCTACAATCAGATGATTCCTTTGGTCTGCATTTACATAAGAGGATTAGGCAGCTCATACATTGATCATTTTTGATTGTGTTGAACAAAAAAAATTATCCGATTCCCCCATCCACACATTCAAGTTGAATGGGGGGAATCCTTCCTGCTGAGTTATTGTATTTTGACATCAGGGAGACTTCCCTGCTGGGGATTAGTGTTGCCAGCTATAGCCAGCAGCACTGATCATTTGGGAGAAGCCAGTCAGACTAGTTGTACAAAAGTCAATCAGTAGATAAATTTGTGTTCAAACAGCTAGCCCAAACATAAATAAAATTTCATCCAGCAGCACAAGTGGTTCAGGAAAAAACTGACAGGCTGGTTGTACACAAGTCAATCAAAAAATTCAACTTTTTTCAATGTTTTTGCAATAGCGTTTTTTAGCATTTTTTCAAGTTTTTTAGCGTTTTTCCGCCTTAGCGTTTTTTAGCATCTTATTTTAGCCTTAAGTTTTTCTTAGCTTGGCAGTTTTTTTATATTTTTTATTTTATTTTTATTTTAGTTTCTTAGTTTCCATCTCTTAGTATTTTGCAGCTTGTGCAGAGGAGCCAATTCTTAATAGCACTCCTAAACATCGGAAAATTTGACAAATTTTTGCACGTGCCAAATTGCACGTTTTTGACTTGGTACAGCTCAATTCAAAAAAAAAAGTTGGGGATTTATTTCCTCAGCCCCCCAGATTACAGTCCTCAGCCACCCCATACTGCAGTCCTCATCCCTCCAGATAACAGTCCTTAGCCATCCCACACTGCCAACCTCAACCCTCCAGAATACAGTCCTCAGCCCCGACAGATTACAGTCCTCAGCCACCCCACACTGCAGTCTTCAGCCCCCCAGGTTACAGTCCTCATCCATCCCACACTGCAGTCCTTAGCCCCCCCCCCCCACAATACAATACTAACCCCCCTCCCAACACTGCAGTCCTCAGCCCCCACATTACAGTTTTTAACCCCCCACATAACAATCCTCATCCCCAACATTATGGTCCTTAGCCACCCCACATTACAATCCTCAGTCCCCCCACACTGCAGCCTTCAGCCCCCACAGTACAATCCTCACCCCCCCCACACCAACCCTCCAGAATACAGTCCTCAGCCCCGACAGATTACAGTCCTCAGCCACCCCACACTGCAGTCTTCAGCCCCCCAGGTTACAGTCCTCATCCATCCCACACTGCAGTCCTTAGCCCCCCCCACAATACAATACTAACCCCCCTCCCAACACTGCAGTCCTCAGCCCCCACTTTACAGTTTTTAACCCCCCACATAACAATCCTCATCAACAACATTATGGTCCTTAGCCACCCCACATTACAATCCTCAGTCCCCCCACACTGCAGCCTTCAGCCCCCACAGTACAATCCTCACCCCCCCCACACACAACAATACTCAGCCCCCCACAATACAATCCTCACACATTGCAGTCCTCACCCCCCACACACTATAATCCTCACCACCTCCCACATTACAATCCTCACCCCCTCACACACTACAATCCTCAGCCCCCACATTACAATCCTCCTCTTACACTACAATGCTCACCCCATCACACACTGCAGTCCTCAGACCCCCCCCCCACACTACATTCCTCACCCCTCACACATTGCATTCCTCAGCCCACTACAATCTTCACCCCCTCACACATTGCAGTCCTCAGCCTCCCACATTACAATCCTCAACTCCTCACACATTGCAGTCCTCAGCCCCCCACACATTGCATCCTCACCAAGTTCACATATTGCAGTCCTCAGTCCCCCCCCCCCCACATTACAATTTTCCCCTGCACACTGGTGTCCTCAGCTCACCTTTCACATTATCCCCCTCCACCCCAAATTGTACACAAATATCTGAGGGGTGGGAAAGCAAAACAGGTCTGAAAGGAGGATGAGAGCTGCAAGCTGGTAAATGTTGTTAGGATGCAGGGCAGTCCTAAGAGCCAATTACCTGCTCCCGCTCTCCATCCAGAACTGACCTGCCTCCCACTGTTGGCTCTGTGTTGATAACCGTGGTAATGGCAGGGGGAGAACAGGCTTCTAAATGGTGGGACCATGCTAGTCCAGACATGACACTGACTCGGTCCGTATGCGGACCAAGGTCTGCCATTTAGTGATGTCTGACGTAGCGGTAAATATGAAAAATCTATGCTGCGCTGCTAATAGTATGAATGACAAAATATATAAAATCATAAATAAATAACATCCAGAGGTGCATACACCAATTGGAAAATCAAAAACCACAAATGTAATATAATATTCAATCAAAATCAAAAGCGAGAAATTCACTCACTGTGAAATATCACATAAAGCAAAAAATATACTGAACGCAATATCTAATGACATTAGGAGGAAACACATACACAATATTAGTATAATGTTCAGCGCTAAACCACCTAATGATAAAGATTAAAGTTAAAAAATTTAATGAAAAGGCATGCATCTGCATAGGAATTTATGAACAATGTTGGAGCACTTGCAGAGTGCTAGAGCAGGTGGGAGCTTCCATGTTCAGAATCATAGGAGCACAGGGGGGCTGCTGGGAGGTCTCTTTTGAGGGATTTACTCCAACCCAGACGCACAGCCAGCATCTCCCTGAGGCTTACTGAGGCTCCAGTTGCGGCTAACACACGACACTGGTGGATCCCTCAATAGAGACCTCCTAGCGGTCCTCCTGTACTCCTGTGACACTGCATGTGGAAGCTCCTACCCGCTCTAGCACTCTGCAAGTGCTCCAACATTGTTCACGCAAGTTTTTAGTGTTGATTTTTACCTATTGTAAGGGGTTAGCTTGGTAGCGGGGGGTGTGACCCCCTGGATGGGTTCACTACACACTGAACTATACAGAGAGGCAGCCGAAGACGGTTGAAAACAAAGAGTTTGGTTTATTCTTCCATATTGCTGGAAAAAGTGCAAGCATCCAAACAGCATAAACAAAACAAAACATAAAATAAACCCTGGCCACTTGGGGCATCTACCTTCACCACACAGGAACCTATGAGTCTGGCACAGCCTACTGCTGGGCAGACACTGCTGGTAATACAGCAGAGAAACAATAGTCTTTTTCATTTTTATCACACAGAAAAATCAACAACCACCTCACCTCTTGAGAAGTCTTTCTCACTGCTCTCCTTAACTCAAAAAGCCTCAGGAGGCAGCAATCAGTAGTCATTCTCTGGGTGACTTATAGAGGCCTTAATTGCCTCATTCTGAACAGCTGAAGTTTTCCAACAGCCTAAACATTTCTGGCTACTTCTGCAGCCAACACCTAGTAGTAATTGGTGTATTGTCTAAACAAGGCAGAAATGTATTTCCCGTCTGTGACAACACCCACAGATTTACCTGACTTCCTCTCACACTATATACTGAAAAAAATTCCTATGCTGCTTAAATGATTGGCTTGGCGCTTCTCTCTGCTCTTTATGCAATATCTAAAAAGACAAACCCTCCAGCGGTTAAAAGAAATAGTAAATGAATGACAATAATAAATAGACAATCATATAAATCTTCTTAGGCTTTACAGCAATAATCATAAAAAAACTTTTAAAGAAATAATAAATGTCCAGTGAAAATTCACATATAAAACTTCATAGTGGTTCTTCCAGTCTAGTAAATGTGACTGATTCACCACCATTTATTCAGTATGTACTATTGTGATTAGCTGTTATTAGCCACAGCTAATTACATGGTACAGGCTGTGATTAGTCATGTCTGTACCAAGTGAATACTGTGACCAATCACAGAGATCAGCATAATAGTATACAATGAATGGCATGAATGGAAGCCATCCATTTGCACAGTTGTCATGTAAACTGCTTTGATTGGTCACAGTGATCACACGGTATTAGCAGTGGTCCGGTACACTGATCTGTCTTCCTCTGTGCTTCGTCGACACAGTGGCTGACTGATAACGCCACAATGTGGCGCTCGGGGCGTAATCCTGGGAGGATTTAATATGACGTTGACCCAGCCGGCCTATAATTAAATAACTATAAACACTGTCACTTTTAGCATTTTGAAGAAGACTCACAACAATATTGTGTGTTTATTTCTTTTAAAAGCCACCAGAATATTGTAGAGACTATGTAATCAGTATTAAGTCAATTCCACATGGTCACATTGTGAACAGGAGAAATAACAGGCTGCATTAAAAAATGAAATAAATATCCCAGTATATCCTTGTATATTTCACTGAAAAAAGTGCTCAAAACAATACAGTGACTCCATGCACTGTATTTAAGAACAACCTAACTAAAATTGAAAAAGAAATATAAAAACATGACCTTAAAAATAAATACAGCACAGGGTAGGGCAGTGCAGCAGCTAAATAGTAATTGAGGTTGTTTCTGACACACGCAAAAAGAACATACCATGTTTTATATCCCTTTCTACTCCAAGTAACCCCAACATACACTGACTGTAAATACATTAGTTTTAAGCAGCACTATATGTGATGGCAGAAACGATCATTAATCAATCCCTATCTACTGATGCTTCTGAATAAAAATCTATTTCCCAGGGATCTTTTTCCATCAACCAGACTTCTGGCTTCATGGGAAAAATAAAGCTATTAGTTAATTATGTAGAGGAACTGCTTCAAGAATGCGCAATCATAAAAGTACCATTTTCCAAAAGGGGGAAGTATTTTAACTCTCCATTATTCCTGGTAAAAAAAAAAAAAGAGAACAGGAGATATGCACCCAGTCCTAGACTTAAAGAATCTCAAAAAAAACTAAGAGATTGGATGCTATCAGTGGCCCAGTGGCACACGAGAACATTTCAAAATTAATTTCTAATGCAGTGGGATGGAGCATTGATGCTTTAACCGATCTTCATTAGCAGAATAGTGAAGCAATCTATAAGGTGTTGGACCTTAAATATTATCGGCATATTATTTCTCCACAACAGGAAGTGGTTACATTGGATGCCAGCCTGGAGGGATGGGGAGCCTACTATCAGGACCAAGCAGCCTTTGGTGATTACAGTCACAGGGCATGGTCTCGAACATACTAGAGCTCAGAGCTCTCCTAGCATGCAGCCTATCCCTGAGGATTTGCACATTCATGAGAAAACCACGTCCTATTTTTGTTTGGGCTCAGATAAACCTAGCAGATGTGAGAGCCATTTACGTTCCAGCAGCTGAGATCCAATTGGCTGACAATCTAAGCAGGAATTTTCTATCAATAAATGAATGGTCTCTGAATCATCAAGTCTTCTCTCTCCCGATATCTATCTAGTGGCAACTCCGACGAATGCCGAATGTCTGGGATATCTAGCGAGAGCTGTCTATCCAACAGCAGAAGGGAATTTTCAGCTGGGTTACATAATTTCCCTCAACACCTCTGATCATGAGATTTCTGTCCAGACTCAGAATATCAACATCCACAGTGATAGCAATAATCACCTTCCGGTCAAAAAGACCATGGTTCACAACCCTTCTATAATTAAGCACAGAGGCTTAATTGCCTCTTCCAGTAATGCTGACTCTAGTCTCTCAAGGACAATTTCTTTACCCAGAGAGAGTATACCTGATGGCATGGAAATTAAAAGGAATATGCTTCTAGGACAAGGATGTTCTCAAAAGGTCTGCCTTATCTGCCATTACAGGAGTTAAAGGAGCCTTAGATCCCATTGTTGTACAATTCCTCAGAGCTTACTTAAAGATAAAACCTCATAGGAAACCAGCATTTCCAACATGGGATCTGTCTGTAGTCTTAGAAGCTTTAGCACCTACTCCTATTCACCCTTTTGAGTCTATATCCTTATGGGACTTTACCTTAAAGGTGGCTTTCCTCATTGCTATAACTTCAGCAAAAAGAGTATCTGAAATGCAAGCACTACTAATAAGAGAATCCTACCTAATCTTATACCCAGTCAGAGTGGTTCTGAGACCCTTGGTTCGTTTCATACCTAAGAAGCTTTTTTCATTTCACTTTAACCAAGAAATAACAGCTTTAGTTACGGATCAGGGCAAACCACTTCCTTTAGATGTCAAGTGTAACATTTCTTTTTAGGACACAAAAATTAGGGTGGTCCAAAATGTTCCTGTTTCAAAAATTAGCTAAAGGGGGACCAACTAAGGGCCTCATATCTGAAATATACATGCAGATAATCAAAAAGATCAATACAGGGGCACATCTGCTCAAAGTAAGAGAAAGATGGGAGGAAGATATAGGGGAAATATCACAAGAACAGTGGAAGAGATTATTAGAGATGGGATCAAAGGTCTCACTTTCACCCCCCCAGAAAATCTCCCACCTGATGTTGATAAATAGAGCTTACTATACGCCAAAGAGACTTTTTAAATTCGGCAAAAAGACCAGATGATAAATGCCCTAGATGCCGGGGCAGGGAGACCTAGTACACATGGGTGTGGCGCTGTCCAAAGCTGGTCCGTGGTACTGGAAGGGGTGTGTTGGACATCTTGAGAGATATATTTTACAATCTCACTAGAAATGGAGGCCACACTGTGTGTACTGGGTTATAGGCAGGAACGGAAGGAGAAAAGAAATACCACAGTCGCAATATTAAGATGTTTATTCCAGCTAGAAAACTAATAGCCATGAGGTGGCAGGCAACTTCACCACCGGCAGTAAGTGACTGGATTGAGGCAGTCAATGAGTCCCTCTGTAAAGAAAAGAGCAGTCTATATAAAAAAGGGGAAAACTTAGAGACTTTGAGGACATGTGGAAGCCATGGCTGGAGAAAAAAGGGTGTATCACCTGAGGAGAGAGGAATGTCTGGCTGGAAAGGGTTCAAAGGGAGAGGGGGCCAAGTAGTAAAGCGATAATATAACTAGACAAGAGAGAAGAGTGGGTGTTCCCTCCTTAACTAAGAGATTATCACCTCCTGATATAAGTCAAGATTTATGATAGGACAATATATATCAATGTTTAAAACTATGTGTTTATAGTTATAACGAACAGTCTCCTCTGGTTTTTTTTAAATGAACAATTGAAAAATTTTGTATGATATGAAAAGAAATAAAGAATGATATATTAAAAAAAAAAGTATAAGCTGTGTACTGATATCATTTCTTGTGTTCATTTCTTATCTCAATAAATATATCTGAGTGATTCAGTGAAAAAAAAAAAAAAAAAAAAAAAAAAGTGTAACATTTCATTGTATCTTTTGGCTACTAGCTCATTTCACAAAAATGAAATCTCCTAGTATCCCTCATGGCTTCAGGAAAAGTCAAGCCTAGGTTAAAACCATCAAGAAGGCTTATTAGGTACAACAACCCTCAATAACTGAGGGCTTAAAGGCTATCCCTGAGGATTTGCACATTCATGAGAAAACCACGTCCTATTTTTGTTTGGGCTCAGATAAACCTAGCAGATGTGAGAGCCATTTACGTTCCAGCAGCTGAGATCCAATTGGCTGACAATCTAAGCAGGAATTTTCTATCAATAAATGAATGGTCTCTGAATCATCAAGTCTTCTCTCTCCCGATATCTATCTAGTGGCAACTCCGACGAATGCCGAATGTCTGGGATATCTAGCGAGAGCTGTCTATCCAACAGCAGAAGGGAATTTTCAGCTGGGTTACATAATTTCCCTCAACACCTCTGATCATGAGATTTCTGTCCAGACTCAGAATATCAACATCCACAGTGATAGCAATAATCACCTTCCGGTCAAAAAGACCATGGTTCACAACCCTTCTATAATTAAGCACAGAGGCTTAATTGCCTCTTCCAGTAATGCTGACTCTAGTCTCTCAAGGACAATTTCTTTACCCAGAGAGAGTATACCTGATGGCATGGAAATTAAAAGGAATATGCTTCTAGGACAAGGATGTTCTCAAAAGGTCTGCCTTATCTGCCATTACAGGAGTTATATTTTAAAGGAGCCTTAGATCCCATTGTTGTACAATTCCTCAGAGCTTACTTAAAGATAAAAATAAAACCTCATAGGAAACCAGCATTTCCAACATGGGATCTGTCTGTAGTCTTAGAAGCTTTAGCACCTACTCCTATTCACCCTTTTGAGTCTATATCCTTATGGGACTTTACCTTAAAGGTGGCTTTCCTCATTGCTATAACTTCAGCAAAAAGAGTATCTGAAATGCAAGCACTACTAATAAGAGAATCCTACCTAATCTTATACCCAGTCAGAGTGGTTCTGAGACCCTTGGTTCGTTTCATACCTAAGAAGCTTTTTTCATTTCACTTTAACCAAGAAATAACAGCTTTAGTTACGGATCAGGGCAAACCACTTCCTTTAGATGTCAAGTGTAACATTTCTTTTTAGGACACAAAAATTAGGGTGGTCCAAAATGTTCCTGTTTCAAAAATTAGCTAAAGGGGGACCAACTAAGGGCCTCATATCTGAAATATACATGCAGATAATCAAAAAGATCAATACAGGGGCACATCTGCTCAAAGTAAGAGAAAGATGGGAGGAAGATATAGGGGAAATATCACAAGAACAGTGGAAGAGAATATTAGAGATGGGATCAAAGGTCTCACTTTCACCCCCCCCCCAGAAAATCTCCCACCTGATGTTGATAAATAGAGCTTACTATACGCCAAAGAGACTTTTTAAATTCGGCAAAAGACCAGATGATAAATGCCCTAGATGCCCGGGGCAGGGAGACCTAGTACACATGGTGTGGCGCTGTCCAAAGCTGGTCCGGTACTGGAAGGGTGTGTTGGACATCTTGAGAGATATATTTACAATCTCACTAGAAATGGAGGCCACACTGTGTGTACTGGGTTATAGGCAGGAACGGAAGGAGAAAAGAAATACCACAGTCGCAATATTAAGATGTTTATTCCAAGCTAGAAAACTAATAGCCATGAGGTGGCAGGCAACTTCACCACCGGCAGTAAGTGACTGGATTGAGGCAGTCAATGAGTCCCTCTGTAAAGAAAGAGCAGTCTATATAAAAAGGGGAAAACTTAGAGACTTTGAGGACATGTGGAAGCCATGGCTGGAGAAAAAAGGGTGTATCACCTGAGGAGAGAGGAATGTCGGCTGGAAAGGGTCAAAGGGAGAGGGGCCAAGTAGTAAAAGCGATAATATCAACTAGAATGAGAGTGGGTGTTCCCTCCTTAACTAAGAGATTACTCACCTCCTGATATAAGTCAAGATTTATGATAGGACAATATATATCAATGTTTAAACTATGTGTTTATAGTTATAACGAACAGTCTCCTCTGGTTTTTTTTAAATGAACAATTGAAAATTTTGTATGATATGAAAAGAAATAAAGAATGAATATTTAAAAAAAAAAGTATAAGCTGTGTACTGATATCATTTCTTGTGTTCATTTCTTATCTCAATAAATATATCTGAGTGATTCAGTGAAAAAAAAAAAAAAAAAAAAAAAAAAGTGTAACATTTCATTGTATCTTTTGGCTACTAGCTCATTCACAAAAATGAAAATCTCCTAGTTATCCCTCATGGCTTCAGGAAAAGTCAAGCCTAGGTTAAAACCATCAAGAAGGCTTATTAGGTACAACAACCCTCAATAACTGAGGGCTTAAAGGCTCAATCTACTAGGGCAGTGGCAACCTTCTGTGCAGCATACTGCAGCGTATCCCTGGAAACAATACGTGAAGCTGCAACTTGGTCCTCCAGAACAGATTAATATAACATTATAACGTGGATCCTGCTCAATTGACAACTGTGGAATTCAGAAAATCAGTAATTCAAGACAATCCCTCAGTTTCTTGTTGATAAAACATTGTTCATTTCTCACCCGGCTAGCAAGTTATTTCCCAGTGTGTGCTGTGGACATTTGGCTCATTTGCACTCCTTGTGACTGTTTTCATAAGTAGTGCCATCTCAATATGTACTTTGGTATGTCATATCACTTATGGCTTTGTAGGCCTCCTATCGTATCTTATGTTTAATCTCCTTTGTTTGTTTCTTCTTCAATAAGTCAGAGCATTTTAATACTAGAGCCTAGTCTAAAAAATATTTTCCTTAACTGGTTTACCGGCCTGAGTAAGCACCTAGGCAAGAAAATGCAGACTGCTGTCTTTAGGGTCACCACAGGACACAAAATACATGTCTAAGGGTTCACAAGATCACAGGTTGGGCACCAGGTATCTAAACAGTAAGGTGGGCAATAGTATAGGAGGTTTTTCCATCACTTACTCTACTTAGCTTCATGACTGATATCTGCATTTTGTTTTCTTGAAGCTACATCTGGATTTACAATAGCTTAATTTTAAAGAAAGTGAATAATCAAGGATGTATAAGTTATCTTGCCTTTTTTTTATTTTTGCAACTGATTTGCAAATGTTTTACTTTTGCCCGAAGGCAAAATGTTATATCATTCAAAAACCAAGAAAATGTCAGCATGGTGATTTTCTGCACTTGTTGGCATGCCAAATCAGATAAATATGCTGACATTTAGAACATGGTATCTATGCATATGAACTGGTCATAAACAAATGGCATAGTTAAGATACTCATTAAAGGGCTTTCTCTATGGCTCAAAATAATGTAGTTAATCTCAGAACATCAATAATTTGGATAGGTAAACTCAGGGACTAGAAAAAATCTTCTAAACAAACTCTCCCTGTTCTTCTATATAAGTGCAGTGATAAGAAAGTGCAAAATAAATACAAGTGTGCATATGTGTGTGTTTGTTTGGGGAACTTTTTACTAGCCATACTATTTCCTGACAGTCAGATTTGTTCTACTCTACATATCTTTATATTTGTGCTGATGGTAAATTGCTGTTAGTTCTTGGAATGAGGAATTTGAGCCAAAGACTAGTAAGGAATGAATTTGCCTGGGTTGGATTTATTGAGACTTTGGAAAAGTCTGGTAGAAATTTAGTAAAAATGAGCTTAGTTTACATACAGCAGCACCCTCAAGCTGATTAATTTCAGTTTAAAAAAGGCCTTGCTTCAAGTAGTTTTAGCATCAGCATGCTTTTTCATCAAGGCGCATTGACTGCCAGAAAGGAAATGGCAAGCTGTTTACTAAGTCTGACTGTCCTGTCGCTAGTTTATTTCTATCAAACTCACATTAACCACTTCCTTACTGGGCACTTACTGTATACCCCTTCCTGACCAGGTGAAATTTCAGCTTCTGGCACTGCGTCGCTTTAACTGACAATTGCGCGGTCAATTTAAAAAAAACAAAAAACATATTTTTTCTCAGTTTAGGCCGATACTTATTACTCTACATATTTTTGGTAAAAAAAAAAAAAATCGCAAAAGGCGACTGGTTTGCGCAAAAGTTATAGCGCTTACAAAATAGGGGACAGAATTATTATTAATTTTTATTATAATTTTTTTTTACTAGTAATGGCGGCGATCTGCGATTTTTATTGGGACTGCGACGTTATGGCGGACACATCGGACACTTTTTACACATTTTTGGCGCCATTCACATTTATACTGCGATCAGTGCTATAAAAATGCACCGATTACTGTATAAATGTGACTGGCAGTGAAGGGGTTAACACTAGGGGGCATGGAAGGGGTTAAATGTGTATCCTGGGTGTGTTCTAACTGTGTGGGGGGAAGCTGGGGACTGGGGGTGGTGACACCTATGTACAAGAGACACAGACCGGTCTCCTCTCTCCCTGACAGGACATGGAGCTCTGTGTTTACACACAGAGCTCCACGTCTTGTCCCTGTAGCTGCCGATTGCGAGTGCCTGGCGGACATCGCGGCCGCCAGGCACGCGCATCTGTATCTCAGGGATGCAGCTGGCACGCGCGCGCCACCGGCGGCCGCGCACGCGCCCTCTAGTGGCCAGGAATAGCACAGGGAGCATATATGCGCCCTGTCAGAGATTCAGAACCACCCGACGGCCGCATATATTCGTACGGCCGTCGGGAAGTGGTTAAGAATTAAAGAACCACATATAATGCAACAATGTAAAAACTGACAAGCAGCAGAACAGTTTTGAAATGCCAAAAAGTAATATAAAAACAGGGCACCGTATCCTCAACAATTAAGATTGATGATAAAGCAGTAAAAAATAAAGAAAAAAGCCAGCAGCAAAGACAGACAGACCCATGGAACAGACAGTTGCTTTCATTCAAAAATGAATAGCTTGCATGCATTGTATGTAATAAAGCATTGTGTAAACATTGGGTAGTGGTAAAGCAGCTAAGCATTCTGCTGCCTGCATTATGGCTTTGAAAAAAATCCACTTAAGAAAATCACACAGAAATTCACCAGGACCACAAATTTTGGACCCAGAGGATTTGAAAATAGTCCATGGTCACAACAAATTCAAACCCCATTCTTTCACAACACTAGTGAAAACGAAGCTTCTTACTTACAGCCCCCCCCAAGCTTTAAAGCAAGCAAGTAATACAAGTTTCAAATAAAACCTTCGCTTTGCACATTTAGGGCAAAGCAACAGGTATCCTTTAACTGTTTCCCAACTGCTGCACAATGATATACGTCAGCAGAATGGCATGGCTGCGCAAAGCAACGTACCTGTACCCTGTGCTCAATGTCCGCCAGGTGCCCACGATTGTGTCACAGAGCAGCAAAACGGGGCATTTCCCTGTTCTGCCTAGCAACATGACAGAGATCTACTGCTCCCTGTCATCGGTAGCAGTGATCTCTGTCATGCTGTAGTGAGCCCACCCCCCCACAGTTAGAATCACTCCATAGGACACACTTAACCCCTTGATCACCCCCTATCGTTTAACCCCTTCCAAGCCAGTGTCATTTACACAGTAATCAGTGCATTTTTTTTTAGCACTGCGCGGGAATGAATGACAATGGTCCCAAAATAGTGTCAAAAGTGTCGGATGTGTCCGCCATAATGTCGCAGTCACGATAAAAAACACAGATCGCTGCCATTACTAAAAAAAATTCAAATAATAATGCCATAAAACTCTCCCCTATTTTGTAGACACTATAACCTTTGCGTAAACCAATCAATATACACTCATTGTGATTTTTTTTTACCAGAAATATATAGAAGAATACATATCGGCCTAAACTGAGAAAGAATTTTGTGCAAGATTCAGGTACAATTGCCCTGGCGCAGAGTATCAGAGATACACTACGCCGCCGTATTTTACCTGGCTCTAAGTCGAATCCAGGAAGATTTTGGCCCGTAAGGTACGGCGGCGTAGTGTATTTCTCGCAGCAGAATCGAAATACGCGATTAGGGGGCGTGAAGCATTTAAATTAGGCGCGTCCCCGCGGCGATCGAACTGCGCATGCTCCGTTCAGAAATTTACCGCCGTGCATTGCGCGAAATAACGTCATTATGTCATTTTTTTTGAGTAGCGTCGTTTACGTACATTCCTATTCCCGACGACTTACTCAAAAAAAATAAAAAAGTTGAAATTCGACGCGGGAACGACGGCCATACTTAACATGGGCCGTCTAACTTTAGACCAGCTAATAGCTGGTATAACTTTACGCAGCAAAAAGATGACTACAGATGCCGTAAGAGATTGCGAAGGACGATCGTAACTTCGTGGATCGCCGGAAAAAGCTCATTTGCATACCCCGACGCGGAAAACTACCCGAACTCCACCCAGCGGCCGCAAAAAGATTGCAGCGTAGATCCAAAGGCGTACGAAGACGTAAGCCTGTCGGATCGAAGCCTGAAGCCGTCGAATCATGGTTTGAGAATTCAAACTAATGATACGACACGCGTAATTTGAAAGTACTCCGGTCTAACAGGGGATATACCGGAGTAATGGCTCTGTGAATCTGGCCCTTTGTTTTTTTGTATTTTTGGGGGATATTTGTTATAGCAAAAAGTAAAAAATATTGCTTTTTTTTTTTAATTGTCGCTCTTTTTTTGTTTATAGTGCAAAAAATAAATGCTAATACCAGCTTCTAGAAGCTTTATAAAAAAAACACTAGTGTATCCATAACACTACATTAAATGTAGGTATACTATTAGGAGAAAAAGCATAAGTGCAAAAGCAGACAGTTTGGCTAACTGTAGCAAAATCAGCTAAAAGTAGAACTATATGCAAAATGTTTTTGGTTTTAATTTTGGATAGAGCAAAGGAGGGTTATAACCAAATTGTATACCCCCTATGTGTCCCATTACAGAGATTTCCCCTCACTTACTGTCCCATAGCCAAACAGGAAGTGAGAGAAAATCCCTGTAAATTAAGAAAATTCCTTAGGCACCCCAGGTCACCCGAACTAGTGTTCCCATTAGACGATTTCTCCTCTATTCATTTTTTATGGACAGCCTAAAATTTTAGATTTTCTTTTAATTTCACGGTTCATGGTTCTTCTGAAAGATTAGCAACCTGTTAATGGTGGGAATGTGACAGGTAAACCGCAATCCTTCCTTGCTGACCCTCAGAACCTGGACAGGAGAGGTGGCGGGGGTGGAATTTAGTGGAACCAATCTGTATTTTTCTTCTGCAGCAGCTGAATGTTGGCTTCTCCTTCTCTCCCTTTTGTCAACATTCAGCTGCCACAGGAGGAAAATTTAGGGGATTGGTACTAATATATGCCACCCCTCCTTTGCCTGTTTCTCTTCCTTCTGTTGCCCGGGTCCCCCATGTGCTCCCTTTCTTCTCCTTTCTCCTATTATTTCAGGATGGAGAGTGGGGAAGAGGCTGGTAAATATGTCAAATGCATGTGTGTTGGAGCTTTGGGGTGCACACCATTATGCAATAGGCTGCACACACCTATGAGCAAGACCTCATCTGGAATATGCAGTTCAGTTCTGGGTACCTCAAGAAAAAAGGAGGGGGTGGAGGCGCCAACTCAAAAAATAAACTTTAAAAGAGCATTCTACAGTAGTAGTTCATCGGGGTGTCTTTTAATCGGTGGGTGCCATTCCGCAGGCTCTGGTGATGTCCGCACGGCTTCTCAGTGTGGATGGGTCCTGGAAGCTCCTCGTTGACCAGCATGGAACGCGGAACACTGAGAAGCCGTGCGGACATCACCAGAGCCTGCGGAATGGCACCCACCGATTAAAAGACACCCTGATGGACTACTACTCCCAGCGAACCTGTGAGTATACACTCTTATACTCACATTTCCTGTAGAATGCTCTTTTAAAGTTTATTTTTTGAGTTGGCGCCTCCACCCCCTCCTTTTTTCTTGAACTGTTGACAGAGGTCATGGACACCCTCTAAAGGAAGGCTGCCTCCTCATAGTTCATTTATCCGTGAGACCCTATCTATAGGTACTGTTACAGTTACCACTATTACTGTTGCTTCCAAGGCATCAAGTCATTACGAGCGCCGGAATACCCCCCCCCCCCCCCTTTTTTTTTAAACAGTTCTGGGTACCAGTTTATAAAAAGGATATCAGGGAACTGGAGAAAGTGCAGAGAAGGGCCACCAAACTGATAAAAGGCGTGAAGGAGCTCAGCTTTGAGGAAAGATAAGAGGAACTGAATTTATTCTTTTTTGAGAAGAGAAGATTAAGGGGGGATATGATCGATATGTATAAATAGTAAGAGCTGTGAAAATGTGGAATAAACTCTCTCAAGAGTTGGTTCTGGCCAGCTAAATAGATTATTTTTTTAAAAGGCTCTCGATTCTTTTCTAAATAAACTAAATATTTATAGGTAAAGTTGATCCAGGGAGTTTCCAAATAACTCTTTGGGGATCAGGAAGGAATCGTTTTTCCCCACTGAAGCAAATTGGATCATGCTTTACATGTTTTGTTGCCTCCTACTGGTTCAACTGTGGTTATAGGATTGTGTATATTGAGGTTTCCAATTTGCGTATGTTTTGTTTTATTATTAAGGTATTTTCACTGTAAAAAAGATACATCAATATAAACTTCATCAGACTGTGATAGGTCTCTTAAAAAAAAAAAATTAAAACTCTAACCCATAAGTTTGTCTTTTTAGCAAAGGCTTTGAATTTCTGCATCATATAAAAAAAATATTATGAGATTTTTCTTTTTCACTAAAAGCATTTGTATAACATTCACTATGTAATCTCACAGAGACTAGACAGATTAGCATTCCTGGAACTTTTCAAATAGCGCACACTTTGTCATACTTAGTGTATCAGCTTTCTGACATGGCTCGTAACACCTACTCAATTCCTTTAATCCAGCATAATCACAGAATAGTTATATTTCTGACTGGTAGAGAGACGACCTATAGTTTGGCATAAACACAGACAGAAAGAAACACTAAAACATATACAGGCATACCCCAGTTTTAAGTACACAATGGGGTTTATTTACTAAAGCTGGAAAGCGCAAATTCCGGCTCACTTCTGAATAAAAATCAATGAGCTTCCAGGTTTTATTACCAGGCTTAATTGAACAAGCTGGGGTTAGAAGCTCATTGGTTTCTATGCAGAGGTGAGCCTGATTTTGTGCTTTCCATCTTTAGTAAATAAACCCAATTGTGTACTTAAAAGTGGGGTATGCCTGTATGAAGTTTAGTTTCAAGCTAATACACAACCACATTGATTTTTTAAAACTGTATCACAATGAAAAAGGTAAACATAGAACCCAGGGTATCCAATAGTTACATTTTACAATACATAACAGAATGTCAAATATTTTTTTTTTTTTCATTCAAGTTTAAGTTTATTTTCTGAATAAAGTCAGTACAATTTAAAGAACATATCAGGAAATCAATACATTTTGTTACATATCCTTAAATATTGAGACATCGTTTGCTGAAATCATCACTTCGTCATTTCTCAACCATACCTAAATAACATTCTATCTGCGATAAAAGGAAAACAGGTTCAACAAGGGAGTAAATTCTGACCCTAAGCCATATAGTCTAACCGGGGTAGCTCCATACCCTCCCCCAAATCCTGCAGTTCCTATCAATCCGTCTAGGGTCCCTAGTCTACAGCAGTTGGGATACATCAAAACCTTATTGGTCCAACATATATAGCAATGAGATGGGAAGGGCACCCTCCACCCCCACTGACACCCCCAATGGGATCACTCTGTGCCCGGGGAGGTAGAGTAATTCCCCCAAACCATCCCACCCCCTTAGCAAGTTATTATTAATATTACAGTTTTGTGAAGTCCACTTCGTGATGTACCTCCATTTCATAAACTTAAAACTTCTCAAGTACCTCTGGTACGAAGTGTATGATATTTGGACCGATTAAATGAACCTAATACTAAAAGAATAAATAACAAGTTTGATGAAGAGAGAGAGAGAGGGAGGGAGAAAAAGAGAGGAGAATCCCTCTTCAACTTCCTCCACCCCTATGATAGAGGCGTAACATGTGTATATATATGGAGAACGTTTCCCAAACACAGATTATACAAAAAACCTGAACACAAGCACAGCATAAAACCAGAACATAGAGAAGAAAAGTAGAAGAGAAGGAAAAGAGGAATGTGAGAAAGATAGAAAGAGAGGGAACGAAAAAGAGGGTAGGGGTGAGAGGGTAGAGAGACAGAGATCCTACCTGCCAGGTGTGTACATCAGCCTACAGTAAGTTATGTTATCACCCCTTTATGGGGTGTGAGATCCCTAAGTACTTTATCCATGGTTCCCAGATTGCGTTAAACTGAGTAAGTCTATCCAACATTGAGCCAATTCTCCTTTCCTGTTCCATTATCCAGGTGATCTTTCTTTTCATATTTAAGATTGAGACCGCCTGTTTCTTCCAGGCTGCAGCTATAGTGATTCTAGCTCCTGTTAGGATAAACCATATCAGCCTTCTGGTAACCTTTGATACTTGTGGTATGAATCCATTCAGTAAGGCAATCGCCGGGGAATCATGTATATTACAACCCGTAATCCGTCTAATTATATGGAACACTTTACTCCAAAAACCTCGTATTCTTGGGCATTCCCACCAGGTGTGAATCATGGAGCCCACACCTTGGCATCCTCTGAAGCATAGAGGTGAGGATGAAGGATATATGGTTGCCAGTCTTAGAGGAACTAGATACCATCTAGTAAATATTTTGACATTCGCCTCTATGAGTGACATGTTGATGATACCCTTTATAGATCTATGGAAGTTTTCTCCCCAATCTTCCAAATCCCACTCATCCTGAATTTCCTTCTCCCAAGCTAGCATATAGGGTAATTTATTGACATTGTTCGCAAGGGATTTGTAAATTACAGAAATACCACCCTTCCTTACTGGGGCCTGTTCACATTTTAGTTCATAGGGCGTAAAATGACCAGTTACAGCCTTGTCAGTCCAGAGTTTCTGTACAAAACTGTAGATTTGAGAAAATCTTGATTTCTCTGAAGGAGGAAGATCAAGACTGTCCCTAAAATATTGTTCTGATAGAGGACCTGAGTGGGAGAAGAATCGTCCAATGCGGTATACTCCCTTATCTCGCCACCACTGGAAGGATTCAACGTTCACATTGGATGCAAAGGACGGGACCTGAAATATATCAGTTAATGGTAGACTTTTAGAGACTAAAGAGGGATTGCTCCTGAGCGAGTCCCACAGAACCAACGCCTGTGACAGTGCCGGAGACATAATAGAATGTCTGCGTTTGGGGATAGACCACACAAGATTTTCCAATGAGCATGTGGGGGACGCCTGTTCTTCCAGACTAACCCAATCAGGTTGGTCCTGTTTGAGGTATATATCTGACAGTTGTGCCAGTCTAGCTGCCTGGTAGTACCACAGCAAATTTGGGAGTCCCAAACCTCCCTGATTAGGGAGATTAAAGAGGCTACGCGATGATACACGGGGGCTTTTTTTGTTCCATACAAATTTGGTGATCTTACCCTGAAAAGCCTTCAAGTGATTCCTTTTTATCGGTATGGGGAGAGAACGAAAGAGGTATAGAAGTCTAGGAAGAAGAGTCATCTTGACAGAGTTTATCCTGCCAATTCAGCCTATATTCTGTGTATCCCAATCACCTAAATCAGATTCAAGTTTTTTATACATAGGAGGGTAGTTGGCTGTATATAGATCCTCAAATTTCGAAGATAAATTGATACCCAAGTATTTGATAGATGAGCCATTCCAAAAAATTCATATTTCTTTTGTAGTAAGGAAACTACATCTACAGGAAGCGAGACATTGAGGGCCCTAGATTTGGACATATTAACTTTAAGGCCAGAGGCCCTGGAGAATTTGTCAAGTCCAGAGTAGATTTCGGACATAGAGGAAATCGGGGAAGTAACAAATAGTAGCAGGTCATCCGCAAATAATGCACATTTGTGGTCCTTACGGGTACATTGAACTCCTCTGATATTCGCGTTATTCCGAATCGCTATTGCCAAAGATTCTATAACAATTGCGAACATCAAAGGAGACAATGGGCATCCCTGGCGGGTTCCCCTTTTAATTTTAATAGATTCTGAAAATAGTCCCTGCAGTCTTATTTTAGCCTCAGGAGAAGAGTAGAGTGCAGATAATATGCCCAAGACTCTTGAGCCAAACCCCCAACGTCTCATAACTTCAAACATATATGGCCAGGAGACCGAATCAACGGCCTTTTGAAGGTCCAATGATAAGAGCATCCCTTCTTGTTTTTGATCTCCTATCCAACCGGATTGCAATATGGAGATTATGTCTACCGCTCTCCTTACTTGGTCAGGGCCTTGTCTACCAGGAATAAAAACCCACCTGATCCTTATGTATATACTGACCAATGAAGGATGCTAGTCTATTGGCTATTATTTTGGTTAGGATTTTAAGGTCATTGTTAATCAACGATATTGGTCTATAGTTTTCCACTTGACTGGTATCCTTGTCAGGTTTAGGGATCACAGAGATATATGCCGAATTCAGCTGAATATCTATAGGATTCCCCTTTGTTAAATGGTTAAAAAAATGAGTAAGGTATAGAGATAGAAGAGCCGGGAAAGTCTTGTAGTAAGGAGCAGAGAAACCATCTGGTCCTGGAGCTTTATCTGTTTTTAACATTTTGATCACTTCCAAAACTTCCTCAATCGAGATGGGAGCTTCCATTTTCTCTCTATGCACTTCCGCCAGCGAGGGAAGGTCTAAACTATCTAGGAATTCTCCCACGCTATTAGAATTGGAGAGTGTTTCAAAGTCGTAAAGTTTTGAATAGAAGCTTTGGAAGGAATCCATCACCTTCTGAGGGTTCAAGGTAAATAAGCCATTGGCTTGTTTAATCTTAGGGAGGACTCTCTGCCTTAGTCTAGGGGATAGTTTATGCGCCAACATTGGACCAATTTTATCTTTTAATCTATAAAATCTAGCTCCCGACCATTTAAGTGCCTCATCTGCTCTTACCGTAAGCACAAGATTCAGAGCTGTCCTGGCAGCGTCCAATTTAGAAGTTGGGAAATCAAAGGGGTCCAATTTATGCTTTTTGCTCAAATCGTCAAATGTCTTTTCAAGTTCTTCCACCTCCAGCCTCTTCAGTCTTTTTTGTCTGGCTGCGATCTGTATTAGTTTTCCCCTCACTGTCACCTTGTGGGCCGCCCATAAGGTTTCTGGAGAGATTTCCTCTATGTCATTATTTTTAAAGTAATCTGTTATAGCTTGTTCAATCTCTGTGGCTATAGTTGGGTCTTTCAACAATGACTGGTTGAGGGTCCAATGAGATACTCTTTGATTAGAACTGTTTTTTCTTAAAAATAACAGAACCATGGAATGATCCGACCATGGGACGTCCATAATGGAGGACTTCTGGGCCGAGGGGACATGGTGATTGGAAAGTAATATGTGGTCTATACGTGAATACGACTGGTGGGGGTTAGAGAAGTGAGTAAAATCTTTAGCAGTTGGGTTCAATTCTCTCCATATGTCGGTCAATCTATATTGGTGAAGCATGCGAGCGACTTGGGTACTGGTTTTAGTAGGTCTAATTAATTTAGCCTTTGCTGGGCCGGATTTATACAGTCCAGAGTCAAAAGACAGATTGGAATCTCCCCCCATAACTATGACTCCCTCTACCAAAGGCTGGAGAGATTCAAGCATTTGGCAGAAGAACCCCTTCTGTCCCCGGTTGGGAGCATAGTACGATATAAAAGTGTACGTATTTCCTTCCAGAGTGCCCTTTACCAGAATGAATCTACCCTCTGGGGCCGCGTATTCCTTAATTAAGTTAAATTTGCAGTGTTTGGAGAATAAAATTGCCACTCCTTTAGTCTTATTTTCGGCCTTTGATAGGTAGAATAATGGGAAATGAGCATGTAAGAACGAGGGAGTATACCGCTTTGGGAAGTGGGTCTCTTGTAGAAATACCACATCAGCATGAAGGGATTTGTAGACTTGTAGCGCCTTTCGTCTTTTAACTGGAGAATTCAGCCCCTGCGTGTTGTGTGAAACAACACGAAGGGGAGCAGGAGGATTAGCCATACCAGCCATGGGATATAAAATTGGCAAAGCTAATTCTCATGCGTTCCCAAACAATATCCGTATCATGAGACACATTAAACAACTTAGGTACATTATCCGGTTTGCAAAATAATGACTGTAGACACTTAAACGTAGGAGCTCTCATTGGCAGGTAGGTCGGGGGGGGAATAGTGAACAGAAGAGAAAGAAATGATAGAGAAAAAAGAAAATAGACAAAGACATTTTATCCATATGTAAATTAACGTAAGGTCAAAAAATGACCCAGAATGAGGGGAGGGTGTATTTCCCCTCCCCCCATTCAAACACGTGACCATAGAATAGCCCAGAAAATAAGGGGCTATGTTCCCACTCCCCGGGGCGACGGAACGTCGATCCAAGGGGTAGGCTGAGGCCCAATGCCTCACCACCGGCTGCCAGCGACAGCTCAACAAACTGTAATGTAAATCACTGTTATGAATAATTCAACCCAGTATGACATATTAAAAGAGACAATAAACTATTTTAACTTTCCTAAGAAAAAACAACAAACACAAAAAAAAATAAAAAAATAGAAATATACATATATATACATATACACATATGTATATAAAAATTTCCTAGGAAAGTATTAACATGTAGCTTTGGTGAGATCTATTTTCCCGGGTATGGAAAAATAGGGGAAAAAGAGACATCGGTGACCATCCCTTTGAAGAAAGGGGAAAAGACATCCACAAACATGTTCCTTCTCTTCAGGTTGCAAAGTTATCTTTAACCTTCCTGTGCTTGACTCTGCTCCAAGCAGAGGAAGTCAGGCTGATAGGGGTTTGTCTTTTGGCAGAGCCCTGCTGGATAGGAGTAGTGTCCATTTCTGGCTCGCAGGAAATAATCTTCAAGTCCAATAATAGTCTCTCACCTTCCTGAAAATGTTGTACTACATACTGCCTGCCATTAAATTAAAATTTCAAAGCAAAGGGGAAGGCCCATTTGTATCTTATGTCCTTTTTCATGAGGGCAGACAATAAGGGCTTCATAGCTCTTCTTCTCTGTATTGTGTATGGCGATATATCAGAAAATATTTGAATTATGGCGCCTTGGTACTGTAGTTGTTCATGTTTGCGAGACTGTTTCATCACTTCCTCTTTAATGGAATAGAAATGTGGTTTAACTACCACATCCCTTGGTAAACCGTCCTTTCTTAAAGGACCCAGGGCCCTATGTGCTCGGTCCAATTCTAGTTTGTGGTTTGGTATAGATGGGATCAGGATTTTGATAATGTCCTGTATAGCTGTATGCACGTCTGAGATAGATTCTGGTAATCCTCTGACCCTGAAATGATCTCTTCTTGATCTGTTCTCTAATTCGTCGATCCGTGCCTGAGCAGCTTCCAGCTGTTCCTGCATGAATTGCAAATGATCTGAGTTCTGATCAGTCCGTGCTGTATTAACCTCCAGTTTGTGTTCAATATTTTCTATTCTGCTTCCCAGGCTCTGAAAATCAGCCCTAATCTCTCCTGTGATTCTTTCTGCATTTTGTGCCAGTCCTTTATCTAGCATTTCAGAAATTCTGGTGAATAATTCAGAGACATTGAAGGTTACCTCATGAGCCTGTTCAGCCTTTGTATTCATATGTGCAGGACCTTGTGAGGTAATTACCTCAGGAGTTAAATGACCAGCCTCCATGAGATTTTTTATTTCAAATGATGCAGGAGGGGAGAGAATAGGGCAAGTGTCAGAATTTGGTGTCTGAGGTACTATAGAAGGACTTATAGAAGATATAGCTTGTCTGTCAGTCAATGAGGTCTCAACTGTACCCAGTGTACTTGTCTGAGGTACGGCGGCCATCTTAAGTAAATTGTTCTTAGCCAGCCTTTTATTAAGTTTCTTGCTCTTTTTGTAATATTTGCCCGGCATGAACTGGGTCCACAGTATGTCAGCTATTCACTACTGTTGTTTCTCTGCTCTTAACGGGTATATAGAACCTGTAATTCTCGTCAGAAAAAAGAAACAGCGCGGGCACCCCGTCCCCAGCTGTCGTTCTTTACAAGGCTCCTGTATATAATTCCCCTGAATAAGGAATAGTTTACCCGGTATCTTCCGATTTACCGTTGAATCCGCAGTCCTCGGATATCTTTTTGTCGTTTGTATCCGGGTTGAAACTCTATATATTTGCGTTTGACAGCCGGTGGTGAGCAGAGCTCCGGTCCTAAGCTGCCATCCTTGGAGCTCCCACGCATGCGCCTCCAATCCGAATGTCAAATATTTCAATGAAGAAAAAGGTCCACTTGTTGCAAATTGGATTTCCAGCTAGTATATAAAGTGGAGTACAGTGTTTTATAAATCCATCTCAGTGATGTAGAATACATGAAAACAAAGAACGAATGTTTAATCTAACTTAATTAAAGGAGAATTCCCAAGCAACACTTTCTAAAAACCAAAAGAAAGTTATTAGAGATTCCTGTAAAAATATTTTCAATGCTTTAGCTGAACAATTGAGATATACACTATATTACCAAAAGTATTGGGATACCGGCCCTTTACACACACATGAACTTTAATGGCATCCCAGTCTTAGTCCATAGGGTTCAAAATTGAGTTGGCCCACCCTTTACAGCTATAACAGTTTCAACTCTTCTGCAAAGACTGTCCACAAAGTTTAGGAGTGTGTCTATGGGAATGTTTGACTATTTCAAAAGCGCATTTGTGAGGTCAGGCACTGATGTGAACGTAAAGGCCTGGCTCACAGTCTCCACTCTAATTCATACAAAATGTATCCTATCCGGTTGACCTCAGGACTCAGTGCAGGCCAGTGAAGTTTCTCCACCCCAAACTCGCTCATCCATGTCTTTATGGACCTTGCTTTGTACACTGGTGCGCAGTCATGTTGGAACAGGAAGGGGTCATCCCCAAAATGTCTTGGTATGCTGCCCCCCTTAAGAGTTCCCTTCATTGAAACTATGTGACCAAGGCCAACCCCTGAAAAAAACTCCCCCACCATAATCCCCTCTCCACCAAATGATTTGGACCAGTACACAAAGCAATATCCATAAAGACATGGATGAGCAAGTTTGGGGGAAAGGAACTTCACTTGCCTGACCTTAACCCGATAGAACACCTATGGGATGAATTAGAGCTTGCAAGCCAGGCCTTCTCATCCAACATCAGTGCCTGACCTCACAAATGCACTTCTGGAAGTATGGTCAAACATTCCCATAGACACACTCCTCCCTTGTGGACAGCCTCCCCAGAAGATTTGAAGCTGTTATAGCTGCAAAGGGTGGACCAACTAAACTAAACTAAACTTGAACCTTGCAGACTAAGACTGGGATGCCATTAAGGTCATGTGCGTGTAAAGGCAGGTGTCCCAATACTTTTGGTAATATAGGGCCAGATTCAGGTAGATGGGAGCATCTTTGCTCCAGAGTAACGCTTTTCATTTACGTTACTCTGCCGAAATTTTAGCAGCAAGTGCTGTCATTCACGAAGCACTTGCTCCTAAAGTTGCGGCAGCGTAACGAAAATGAGCCGGCGGAATTCAAATTGGGCGGGTACGGGGCGTGTATTATTTAAACTAAGTGCGATCCCGCCGCGAACGTACTGCGCATGCGTCGAGTGTCAAAGCATCCCCGTGCGCATGCTCCAAATTCTGTGAATGAACGTCAATGACGTCACATTCCCATTCATGATCTTTTTACGCAAGCGACGTGATTTTTTTTTTCCCGACGCGATGACGACGCCTATACCTAACATAGGATACTCCAACCCCATGTAGGTATATCTTCGCGCCGCGTATCGCTTCCGGAAACGTCGTACCGTCATTGCGTCGCGCCGGAATTCGCTCGTGAATTGCCGATTTCCGCTCATTAACATATTTTTTGAGCGGAAATCGGCGGGGAACGCCCCCGGCGCCATTTTTAAGTTGAAGTAACGATGCGATGGCGAAACTCAGTTACGCTGATCGCATCGGAGCTTCAACCCGGCGTTTCTTGTTTTCTGGTTACAGAAAACAGAAACGCCGGCTCAAAGTGACAGTTAGGCTGGCGGATCACTGGATCCGCCAGCCTAACTGTTCCTGAATCTGGCCCATAGTGTATATCTATAGATTTCTGCACCTTTTAATTTACTGGACCAACACTAAAAATATAGCTAACAATATCATATGTACCTACAAATGTTTTTATGGGGTTCTGAAGGATAGGACATGGAGTTCCTGATCATGTGACTGGTGTGATTGGCTGATTGTGATTGCCCTCACCTACTGGCTGTTGATCACAAACAGTGACCAAGAGCTGTCAGGGACAGCTCAGTTATTGTGCTGAGAGCATGCAGTGAGAATGCTCTCAGCATAGGAAAGAGGAGACAGCTGACGCATATATGCAAACATACATAGTTAAGGCGCATCCAATGGGAGTGCATATGTGCATTATGCCACCAAGAAAAGGTAATTTAGGCACCAGTATCTCCTTTAAAGTAATAGAAAGTGTTTTGTTTTAGTTTTAAATAAAAGAGGGAAGGGTTAGGCCTTTTTTAAGTTTCTATTGCTAGTCATGTTTTTTTCCTGTAAATTACCTTTCTTGATGCTTTTGCCATTGTTACAAAGACATACAATGAAAGGAAACCCTTAATTTTAGAGCTATTAATGGAAAAATAGGTAAGGGTGAATCATCCAATGTGGATCCCTTTTCTGCTAACAATTGTCTAAGTGGAGAGTACCCCAAATTTATAGAGTTTTCTTCTTATTTCCTGTCATGTTTCCTTGACAAAGGGTAATCTCTCCATTGAGATGCAGATAGCAAAACAAATTATTTGATATGGATTTTTAACTGGGCATATTTACAAAGCAGTAACATGTATCAAATTTTTAATGACAGTAATTGATTCAGTGTCAGTGAACGTTTGGCGGAAAGCGTTCAATGCTTTATAAACATATCCCTGAATAGTTTTTAAAATTGTAAATGTATCTTAGATGACAACTGACCTCATCTAACAGTGCTTCCATACCTCCCTGGTCTGTCAGAATTATCTTGATGGAATCTAATTATTAAGTGCCTGAAATTCCTCTAGACAGAATACCTGTGTATAAGTCACAGTGAGTTGAATTTGTCAGCATATGGACCTTTCTAGTATGCACACGATTGATCATGAAAAAAAATGATGTGCATGGTGCTACATTCCATATGATGACACTTGAAGCCTACTTAACTTCATCAATAAAAATTACACTGTATGTTCAATTCTTTCCAAAACAAAGGAAAACTTTAGCTGAAATTGAGTATTAGTAAAGTAATAGAATTATCAATGAAGAAAAATGTAAAAGGAAAATGCTATCCATGCACTGATAATTAAAAAAACCACATTGGAATTATTATTGGTGAAGGACTGAAGGTATGAGAGCTGCAAAAGTTTTTTAGTTTTACATGCTTAGGCTCCATGCACACTGGACACTCAAAAACCTTTTTCTGGACGCCAGATTGCTGGCAGAAAACGCTGGTTGAAAAACACGCTTTTATTAGTGTTTTCTAATAGCCATTATGCACATTTATGCACGTTAATGGGGGTTTTTATTATATTTACACAAAGGACATTACAAAAATCCCACAATGCATTGCCAAACTCCCACAATGCATTGAAAAATATACGACTAGATTCAGGTACGTCTTACGCCAACATATCTCGAGATGCGCTGTGTAAGTCTAAATTTGCTAAGCACCGTACCCACAGAGCTAGATACGCCCGAAAATAGGCTTCTCCCGACCGGCGTAACTTTTCTACGCCGGCGTATCCTAGGCGCATATTTACGCCGAATGCATCTGGCGCACCCATTGATTTCCTATGCAAATATGCAAATGAGGGAGATACACCGATTCCCGAACATACGCGTGTCCGGTGCAGGCTACACACGGTGTGTGTAAGCTGTACGCCCGGCCTAAAGTTACCCCTCATAAAGCAGGGGTAACTTTTCACCAGACTTGCACAAGTCAGCTTGAGAGTAGCTTCAGCAGCACCGTTACGGACGAGCTGAGCAACCACACTTGCAGGACAACACACGGCAGCCATGGTCCTAGCACTACTAATGGGTCCTCCGCCATGTAGGAGGAGGAGGGCATGGGAGAGGATATACCGCACGCACATAAACGTCTTTGGCATGGGTGATTCGGAGGTGTTTCGCATTTTCAGATTCACCCGTGAAGCCATCCTGGAAATAGCCACAGCCCTGCATGATGACATCACCAGCAAGACACACCGCTCACAAGCAGTGCAGCCATGGGTCAAGGTACTGGCAACACTGCATTTCCTTGCCAGTGGATCTTTTCAGCATACAAGTGGAGTCATGGCTGGGCTGTCACAATCCACCATGAGCAGATGTGTGCACCAGGTTGTCCCCGCAATCCTCAGAAGCATGTCCCACCACATCATCAAACCCACCCAGGAGCACCTGCGGCAGAAGACAATCTACAGAATTGCAGGATTCCCATGCACCGTGGGGGCCATTGATTGCACAGATGTGGCACTACGGCCCCCCCCGTGACACAGAGCACATATACCACAATCGGAAGCATTGGCATTCCATCAACATACAGGTGATATGTTTTTTTCAACAATAGTTTTTATTGATTTAGTCATATAAAAGAGTACAGAAAACAGGATACCATAAAATAAAATACATTCCAGTTCCTTGACACGAATGTCTATACAATACTCGGGTAGAACATTACAATCAGGTAGGATCATGAACAATACTTAACCAGAATACAAGTGAAAGAGACCGTGCTACTGGTATAACAATCTTAAAAGGGAGTAAGCGTAGTACGGCCAACCTAACCTTGACCTCCGTCAAGTTCGCTGGATTCATAGGAATTTCGCTGAATTATTCCAACGAGACCAGGCAAGCCAGTCCCTGTGTACCTTACCGAAACTACCTCTGCTGGAGGCTAGTGTCAACTCAAGGTTGTAATGTAAGTTAACTAAGTCAATGACATTTTTCACTGACGGGGATTGTGTGGATTTCCAACGTCTAGTGATACTCAATCTAGCTGCAAGGAGGATGTTAGTGATTACCAATCTCATGTGTGTGAGGAACCATTCTAGGTTCATGTTGAGCAGGGCAAATGCCGGCACTGGGGGTACCACTATGCCCGATATATCTGATATTATCAAGAATATTTTCACCCAGAATGTGGAGATGGATGTACAGGACCATAGGATGTGGAATAAGTCCCCTGATGCTCCCGTACATCTCCTGCAGGTATCTGGTAGATGTTTGCTAAACTTTGCCATTTTAGCAGGTGTTAGGTACCAGATTTTCAAGGTGAGTTCCCATAATGACGCGTTTTTGGTGGCTTTGTACACGGACCGGAGTGCCGCTTGCCATTGTGATTCCGAAAGGACTTGGTCCAAGTCGGCATCCCACTGGCCATGTGGTTTGGTTTTGGTGAATACCGTTTTGTGGCGAAACATAGAGTAAAAAAGAGAAATACCTTTCTGCTTATAAGACTCATTAGTCAAAAACGTCCAAGCTTTTGGGGGAATAGAGTAACACGGCTTGGTTTCCCGGGACATGCAGTGTTTGATTCTAATATACGTGAAAAGTTCCACATTGCTGAGCTTGAACTTAGCTTGCAGTTGAGAGAACGGTAGAATAGTGTCACCATGAAAGATATCTTGTAGGTAGGATATGCCTTTGGCAATCCAATGTGTTAACCTGAGGTCTTCCGTACTATAGTTTTGAACGGTTAAGGGAAGAGGGGGGCTATAGGCATGGGCGAGTAGTCCACCCTGTTGGACAAGAAATTTCCATGCTTGAGCTGAAGCTCTCATGGTGGGAGGGAGCGAGTTGGGGACAAGTGTACCATGCGGAAATCCCAGGATCCAGTCAAGGAGGTTATTATGTTTGACCAGTGTAGATTCAAGCTGTCCCCATAGAGTGGAGGGGTGCGGTTGGAGCCAGTCTCTAAGTTGAGTAAGTATAGTAGCCCAGTAGTATTCCTTAAAGTCGATGGACCCTGCCCCTCCTGCAAGTCTATGTCTAGTGAGTAGGAGACCTGCGCAGCAAGGTCTTTTGTTTTGCCACAGTAACTTATTCAGGGTTGTTTGTAAGGACTGAAAGTAGGATGCTGGAATAGGGATGGGCAGCGCTCGAAACAGGTACAACAATTGGGGAAGATGCATCTTAAACGCTGCAAGCCTGCCAGACCAGGATAGTTCGAGTTTTGCTAACTTATCAATTTCTGTTTGTAGGTCAGATAAGAAGGGCTTAAAGTTACACTTGAATACGTTTTTTGTGGAGTTAGGTATTTGGACCCCCAGGTATGTTATCTCCTGTTCCGCCCACGCGTAAGGGAATTGTATTTGCAGCAGGTTTCTGGTGGTGGCATCTAAACCCAGATCTAATATAAAGGATTTATTGGCGTTTACTTTATAGTATGATATTTCACTGAACCGTTGGAGGGTTTTTTGTGCCTCCAGTAGGGATGTCGTTGGATTAGTCAACATAAGAATGACATCGTCCGCGAAGAGACTAATCTTATGGGAGTTGGTTCCTATTTCAAAGCCAGATATTAGCGGGTTACGTCTGATGTGTTCTGCTAGGGCAGCCGTCACTAAATGGCGGCCCGCGGTCCGAGTCCGGCCCGCATGACACTTCTGCCCGGACCGCCAGTATAGTTAGAAATTGCAGCGCTCTTTTGCTGGGATCGCGGGTTTCCCCAGCAACCAGTGACGCTGCCAGTGTGCGCCCGCCCCCTGCTCCTCACCGCAGGTCCTGGAAGTAAACAAGCGCGTACAGCGGCGAGTAGGGGCGTGACATCACGTTCCTTCACCCGTCCCCCTGCAGCTCGTAGTCCACTCCTTGCCAACATTGCAAGTAGGGGCCACGCCTGTCTTCACGTCACTTGAGTGCCCCGCCCCCTGCTGCTCCTGTTTCCCGGGTCCACTCCTGGCTCTCCTAGAGGCGTGACGTCCCGTGCGCATCCCGCCCCCTGCAACTTGTTCCCGATCCCTGTTCTTTAACCTGCATTCTAGGTATGTGGCATATGTTAACGGTGACGCTGATGGGCACTTTTTTTTATGTTAAGGGGCACGCTGATGGCCGCATTTTATGTTAAGGGACACGCTGATGGGTATATTTTTAAATTGTACGCTGATGGGCATATTTTATGTTAAGGGGCACTCTGATGGGCACAAAACTTTTATGTCAAGGGGCACGCTGATGGGTATATTTTTAATGTGCGCACTGATGAGCATATTTTTTTAAGAGGCACACTGATGGACACATTTTGTTGAGCCCATCAGAGTGCCCCTTAACATAAAATATGCCTATCAGCGTACACATTAAAAATATACCAATCAGCGTTTCCCTTAACATAAAAGTTTTGTTGTGCCCATCAGAGTGCCCCTTAACATAAAATTTGCCCATCAGCGTACACATTAAAAATATACCAATCAGCGTGCCCCTTAACATAACAGTTTTGTTGTGCCCATCAGAGTGCCCCTTAACATAAAATTTGCCCATCAGAGTGTCCCTTATTTTATGTTAAGGGGCACAATGATGAGCACATTTTATGTTATGGGGCACTGTGATGGGGACACCTGATGTAAAGGGGGCTGTGATGGGGACACCTGATGTAAAGGGGGCTGTGATGGGGACACCTGATGTAAAGGGGGCTGTGATGAGGACCCCTGATTTAAAAGAGCACTGTGATGGGGACACCTGGTGTAAAGGGGCACTGTGATGGGGACACCTGATGTAAAGGGGCACTGTGATGGGGACACCTGATGTAAAGGGGCACTGTGATGGGGACACCTGATGTAAAGGGGAGCTGTGATGGGGACACCTGATGTAAAGGGGGCTGTGATGGGGACACCTGATGTAAAGGGGGCTGTGATGGGGACACCTGATGTAAAGGGGAGCTGTGATGGGGACACCTGATGTAAAGGGGGGCTGTGGTGGGGACACCTGATGTAAAGGGGGGCTGTGATGGGGACACCTGGTGTAAAGGGGCGCTGTGATGGGGACATGTGATGTAAGGAAGCACTGTGATGTGAAAATGGGGACTTGAGTTTCGGACCTCGGCCCAAAGAAAATTTTAGTGACCGGACCTCCTTGAATTTTAATTCAAGACCCCTGTGCTAGGGGCTTAATCAATACGTTGAAAATTAGTGGCGAGAGTAGGCAGCCCTGCCTAGTACCGTTCGTTATATCAAATGGTTGAGAGAGCATGTCGGCGGATAAAACTCGTGCCGAGGGGGTTGAATATAGGGCCAATATAGCATTAAGGATCCGGCCTTGGAATCCAAATTTCTGTAGAGTCCGCCGGAGGTACCCCCAATGAACTCTATCGAACACCTCCTCTGCATCCAAAGCCAGGAGCAGAGAAGGTGTTCCGCTAGAATTGGCATAATGTAGGATGTCAATAACACGCCTTGAAGCGTCTGAAGCCTGTCTGCCGATCGTGAAACCAGATTGATCATGATATATAACAGGCGTGTGGCGATCATTTTTGAATATATCTTTAGATCCAGATTCAGAAGGGATATTGGGCGGAAATTCTGGGGTGCAGTTGGGTCTTTTCCCGGTTTGGGTAGGGTAACAATAAGAGCCTGCAGGGATTCTTTTGGGAATTCGGAGGAGGTGGCAGCTTCGTTAAATACCGTGACTAGAGTGGGCACTAGAAGGTGGGCGAATTCTTTGTAGTACTCCCCTGTGAGGCCATCAGGGCCTGTGGATTTACCCAAAGGTAGTGAGTTGATGGTTGCCAGTATTTCTGGTACCGTAAAGGGGTCGTTCAGACGGGACAGTTGGTCAGTTGTCAGGGCGGGGAGAGAGATCTGGCTAAGGAAGTCCTCAATGTCTGTCTCTGTCGGTTGGTGTGTGTCCTGGTCTGTTTGTAAATTGTACAAGTCGCTATAGTACGTGCTGAATGCGTCGGTGATTGCCTGGGGGTTAGTGAGCCGCTCCTTTGTGTGAGGGTGGAATAGATGGGTGATTTTCTGTTTGGTTTTCCTACCCTTAATGCGTTGTGCCAATAGTTTGCCAGCTTTGTTGGATGTGGAGTAGGAGAGCCCTTTCAGTTTCCTCTGAACCCTTTCAAAGGATTGTAGCAAGGGTAGCCGGAGTTCTTGTCTCAGGGAGAGTAATTGGGCAGACCTACTCGGTCGGGTTTGGACTTGTTAAGCCTCTCTAGGGTGTCTATTTGCGATATAAGGTTGTCAATTCGTAGTGTTCTGTTCTTTTTGTGGGCGGAACTTAGTTTAATCAGAATGCCCCGAATAAAAACCTTATGCGCATTCCACACCACGCCCGGGTCGGACACAGAGCCAGTATTGTTCTCAAAGTATTCTTTTAAATTTTGAGAAATTTCGGGGGAGAAGGAAGGGTTTTGTAGAATGTAGTTATTCGCCCTCCATACAAAGGTGGATCTAGTATTGGGTTGGTTCGAGATGGTAATAGTGATGGTAATAGTGATGGGGGCATGGTCCGACCAGGTCATGGTATGGATCACAGATGCGCTTACTGATTGCAAAAGCCATTTATCCGTAAGAAAAAGGTCTATGCGTGAATAGGTTTTGTGAAAAGTAAGTATAGTCTCGTTCAGTACCATGGTAGCATCTCCATACGTCAAACAGATCATGGGAGGAGATGAATCCTTTCAGAGGGGACTCTCTGCGTTTTGAGGCAGTAGTGGAATCTAATAGGACTTCCGGGACTAAATTAAAATCTCCACAAATGAGGCGACTCTTTTTAAGAGGTTGAACTATTTTCATCACCTTGCGGAGGAATTTGATCTGTTTGGAGTTGGGAGCGTAAACATTAATCAGGGTATAATCAGCATCGTTCAAAGTACACGTGAGCACTATATATCGACCCTCCGGATCAAGCACTACATTTTTCAGAGAGAACTTAGTGGTGTCCTTCACTGCCACAAACACCCCCCTTTTTTTGGAGGTATAGGTAGCAGAGAAGGTGTGAGGAAAGCGCCTATTTGCACACGTAGGTGCATTAGTAGATGCAAAATGGGTTTCTTGAACACATATTATGTCACATTGCAAGTCCAGTGCGGTTTTCCAAAGGGAATGTCTCTTTGCTGGATGATTCAGTCCGTTTGCGTTCAGGGACAAAATCTTTAACGCCATTTATGGTAATCACTGAGAGTGTAACACTAGAAAAGAGCAAGGGAGTTGCACTTACAGTTTGATGTGAAGGGAGAGCTATTCTCTGTAAGAGGTTCAAAGAACTGTAGAAGTACCGTCAGCAGAGGTAGGTATTGGGTGTGCAATACGGAACAGTAGCAATGTAGTAGCTGAAAAAAAGTCACGGTTAGAAGCAACTAATTAGCAAGAGAAACTGGAAATTGCGTATAGCAACAGTCGGTGATAACGTCACCCGCAGAACTTCTAATGGAGTATAGGGACTAGGTTCCCTAATAAACCACTGAGGAGGGGAAACCAAAGTCAGTGTGTGGTAGTAACACTAGAAGAAAATTAAAGGACCGAATGCCGGGAGAGCATTTTTAAGTAGATGTCGTAGCCATGTACTTCAGGACATCTGTTCCGGGTCGTCGTCTTGGGTTGAAATTTAGCGACGGGTAGATCTGGAGGCACGTTGTTCCTTCGGAGGTGTAGATTCTTGGGGTGGTTCAAGGAGACTTCCCCATGCGTGGAGTAGTCGCATACCCTTCTGCAGCTCTTGAATCACGTGTGTAGAGCCATTCTTGGTCACGATCAGGGTGGCTGGGTAGCGCCATTTATATTGGATCTTATTGTTGGTGAGGCCTTTGGTAACCGGGTTTAGCTGGCGTCGAAGTTGTAATGTATACTTTGAGAGATCGGGGAAAAGCAGGACTCCCTCAAATGGGTTCTTTAATGGTGGACCGCTTCTAGCAGCCATAAGCAACTGCTCTTTGATATGAAAGAAATGAACTCTCAGCAATACATCTCTCAGAACAGACGCTGCCAGGTGTTTGGCTATACGATGGCTATACGATGAATCCGATCGACTATAAGATCCCTAGGCTTCGGGAAGGATCATATGCATAAGTTCTTTAGCATACTTAGGGAGATCAGCAGGCAATATATTTTCCGGGACGCCCCTAAGTTTCAGGTTGTTCCTCCTGGATCTGTCTTCTAAATCGGCCAGTTTAGCCCTCATCCATGTCTGTTCTGACCTAATATCATCATAAGAGTCCACTAGGTCGTTCACAGTGTCTGTACATTCCTCCATGCAGTTCTCTAGATGGGTGACTCTATCTCCCATCACGTGCATATCAGTGGTGATTTAAGAGAATATGGAAGACAAATCTGACATTAGGGAGGTTTGGAGGGAAAGTAGCATTTCTTTTAGAGTGGTGTCTAGCACCGGTTGATCAGTTGTGGGGAAAAAAGCCATAGATGATTGCAGGGCCTGATTCGATGGTAGTAGGCCGCAAGCCGGGGCCTCGATTTGCGGCGGCATCCGCGGCGGGCCTTGGTCAATGCGCATCCGCGCTTTCGCCGGGCTGCCTGTCACTGGGTTCTCTCCAGTTTTGAGAGCGGGAGGTGAGGGAGGGTAAAGGGTGCTCTGACCTTCAAAACTTTCGTCAGGTAGCTCGGAGTAGGCCTCCGCCATCATGCTCCGAGCGGCGCTATGATGCTGCTGCTTGTCCCAGGCCGCCGGGGTAAAGAAGGCTGTAAGCTTCTGCGGGCGGTGTTCCGTTGTCCTCTTCCTGGACATGGTTCCCGAGTGTTCCCTGGGACCTAGGAGGCTTGCTGGGCACAATTAGTCTCCCGATATAGGCTGTATTCGCTCCTGTTCTCTCCCCAGGCATACGAGTGAAAGGTCTAAGCAGCCATCACCAGCGCTGGCAGAACACGCCCCCCAACATACAGGTGATATCCGATGCCCAATGCCTCATATGGCACATCCGTGCCAAACACCCCGGGTCCAGCCACGACAGCTACATATACCGTCAAAGCAACATCCCAACAGAATTCGAACATAATGTGTACAGGGACAGCTGGCTGGTGAGTGACATGGGAGTCAGGCATGACTGTCCGACCCCATGATGCAGACATTACGAGGGGCACATGCATGGCTAACATCCTCCTGTCTTTTCTCTTCCAGGTGACGCCACATATGCACTTGGACCCCATCTCATGACTCCATTCCGGGATCCCCAAACCAAAGGAGAGAGAAGATACAATGAAGCACACATAAGTACCCGTGCAGTGGTGGAGCGCACATTTGGCCTCCTGAAGTCCCGTTTCCGATGCCTGGATAAGTCTGGAGTTACTGTGATGAGCAGCCCTGTCCACCAGATGGCAGTAGCGGCACCTCGGCGCGCACATGCGCATTGACGCGCGCGGGCGCGCGCATTCGCGGCACCGTAACGCACTCGGGCACGCGCACCGGCGGCGGCGCGCGGGCACGTGAGGACGCCGTTCTGTCGCCAAACTTAGGTTTAAAAGGGTCCTGAGCCCTGTACCTCTTGCTGTCCAGTCTACAGCGTTACCGTGATTACCAAGTACCCTACTCTTACCTGAACCTGTTCCTGACCCGGCTTGTACCTGTTCCTCCTTGCCTTCCACCTGCCCTGACCACGGCTTGTCTGACCATCTGCCTGCCTGACCCTCTGTACCTTCTGCTGCCCGCCTGTTGTCGACCCGGCCTGAACACTACCACAGTCTTGCCTGCTACGTCTGTGCCTGATCCACTACCGGTCGGCGGACCCATCTGCTGGGACTTGCATCTGTCGTACTACGGTACACCTCCCCCGCTCCTGCTGCTTCTATTGTTCCAGTGCCTCTACCTGCCATCCGCAGCCGCCTGTTGCACCTGCTTCTCTACGCAGCCCAGGATCCACAGAAGCTCCTCCCAGCCCAGCACCTGCGCTGCAACCGGCGCTTGTGCGATTCTGCATCCCTGAACCCCCTGTCTACTCTATCAGGGGTCTTGGGATCTTGGGATCAGAGGAGCAAGGGCAGCCATCAGGTACGTGACAGTACTGGACAGCCATGTCTGAGCCCGCGCAAGGAGTGGATCCTATGCAGGAACTATGCCGGCATCTTGATGGACTAACTCAGGCAGTCCGAACCCTGCAAGAGGGTTATACACGATTGGAGAACCGCGTCCAGGCCTTATCTGCTCCAGCTTCCACCTCTGCTGCCACAGGCATCCCTGCTACGCCTTCTTTGATCATGATGCCACCAGAGCCCAGGGTCCCCTTACCAGAGAGGTTCTCCGGGAAACGGAGTAAATACCGAGCTTTCCAAAACGCCTGCAAACTTTTCTTTGCATTGCAGCCTCGGACCTTCTCTCTGGAGGCCACTAAGGTGGGCTTTGTGATCTCGCTCTTATCCGGAGAACCGCAGGCCTGGGCCCATCATCTCCTGGAAAAAAAAGACGTTTCCCTTGATACCCTAGACACCTTCTTCCAGGCCATGGCCTTGTTGTACCAGGATCCACATCAGGTTGCCACTGCAGAGGCCGTCCTACATGCTCTTCAACAAGGTCGCAGGCCAGCGGAGGACTACGTGTCTGAGTTACGGAGATGGAGCTCAGACACCAACTGGAACGTTGCGGCCCTTTGCTATCAGTTCCGCCTGGGCCTGTCGGAGTCCCTCAAGGACGAACTGGCTCGGGTAGGCGTCCCTGGAACTTTAGACGCCCTAATCAACTTGACAATCCAGATTGATAGGCGCCTGAGAGAGCGCCGGTCTGAATGGGCCAGCGGTCCATCCCGCCCAGTCTGGATGCTGCCGCGAGTGCCCTCCTTCTCCAACCCGGCTCCACAGGTCCCAACGACTTCACCTTCACCAGACACATCGGAACCCATGAAGTTGGGGCTCCTTCGTCCGTCCCTTACTCCAGAGGAGCGCCAGCGATGAAGAGTCAATAATCTCTGCCTGTATTGTGGGGAGCCAGGGCACTTTGTGAGGTCCTGTCCGGCGAAGCTTCGTAAGTGTCCCTTCTTGTCATCTGTTCATGTACACGCTGCCCCCAAGAATTATTCTACTCATCTGGCTGTCTCCATTGTTTTTCAGCTTCCCGGAGGGAATATTCCGGCCAACGCCTGCAGTTGTTTCCTGGACCAGTTTTTCGCCACCAGACACCTAATTCCTCTGCGTCCTAAGGCTATTGGACTTTCTGTACATCTTGTAGACAGATCTACCTTAAGGTCCAGGCCGGTTACCCAAGAAACTCTGCCTCTGGCCACAATTGCCAACACTCACCATGAACTGCTGTGCCTGGATGTTATCGAGTCCCCCATGTTCCCCATTATCCTAGGCATGCCGTGGCTACAAGCCCACAACCCACAAATCAACTGGGTCACTGGGGAAATTATTCTCAGCTCTCCTTACTGCCGCCAACATTGCCTACAAGTGTCATCGTCCTCGTCCCCTCTGCTCTGTATGGTCTCTGGTGTTGAGACCCGCCAAGCCGTCCCCAGTGTTTATCATGACTTTTTGGACGTTTTCAGCAAAAAGGGGGCCGAGACCCTTCCTCCACATAGGGCCTACGATTGCCCGATAGAGCTCCTTCCCGGAGCCGAAATTCCCTTCGGGCGGATCTTCCCCTTGACAGGACTTGAGCTCGAGACGTTAAAGACGTACATTGATGAAAATCTCAAAAAGGGGTCCATCCACCTCTCCAGCAGGTGCTGGGATCTTTTTCGTGGAAAAAAAGGACCATTCTCTCCGCCCTTGCATGGACTATAGAGAATTGAACAAAGTGACTATTAAAAACCGGTACCCCCTCCCCTTGGTACCCGAGTTATTCCAACGTTTGGGAGCTGCAGTGATTTTCACCAAACTGGATCTCCGTGGGGCGTACAACCTAGTGCGTATTAGAGACGGAGATGAGTGGAAAACGGCCTTCCGTACTCGCTTCAGGCACATTGAGTACCTAGTCATGCCCTTCGGGCTTTGTAACGCCCCTGCCACCTTCCAGCATTTTGTGAATGATATTTTCAGAGACTACCTTGACCTTTTTGTTATTGTTTATTTAGACGATATCCTCATTTTCTCCCCGTCCTTAAGCAAACATCGGGAACACGTCAAGTGTGTGCTCGGACGTCTTCGAGTGCACGGACTCTATGCTAAGCCCGAGAAGTGCGAGTTCGAGCGTCAAACCATACAGTTCTTGGGCCTTATAATCTCGGTGGGAGGCATTAAGATGGACCCTCAGAAAGTCACTGCAATTCTGGACTGGCCGGCACCCAAGGATAAGAAGGGGGTCCAACGCTTTGTTGGCTTTGCAAACTTTTATAGAAAATTCATCAGGGGGTTCTCTAGTATCATTGCCCCGATAACCAACCTGACCAAACAAACCAGTCGGTTCCAGTGGTCCCCGGAGGCCCAAGCAGCTTTTGAGAAACTAAAGGACTTGTTCACCTCAGCATCTATCCTCAGACACCCCGATGCTAGCCTGCCCTACATCCTGGAGGTAGATGCATCAGAGATCGCAGTCGGAGCGGTCCTCTCCCAAAGACAGGGCCCCAAGGCCCACTTACACCCTGTTGCTTTTTTTTCTCGCAAGTTGTCGGAACCAGAAAGGAATTACGGTGTGGGGGATCGGGAATTGCTGGCAGTCAAGGCCGCTTTGGAGGAGTGGCGGTACCTCCTGGAAGGCGCAGCACACCCGATCCTGATCTACACCGATCACAGGAACCTAGAATACCTCAAAGCCGCTAAGAGACTGAAACCACGCCAGGCCAGGTGGGCATTGTTCTTCACCAGATTTTCTTTCCATATAACTTACAGACCTGGGTAAAAAAATTCCAAGCCTGACGCCCTTTCCCGTATGTTTAGTGACCCGGAAAAACTTACCCCTCCGGATACTATCTTGTCATCTGGTAACTTCTTATTGCTTCAAGAGGATCTGTTATCCCGAATCAGGCAAGCCTCGTCTGGTATTTCCCCCGTACCTAGTTTGGATCTACAGTTGAGGGATGGTCTGCTGTGGCACCAGGACAACATTTTTGTGCCGGAAGGCCTACGGGTTAGTGTTTTAAAGTTTTGCCATGACCATAAGCTGGCCGGCCACTTCGGGGTGCATAAGACGTCCGAACTGCTGCAGCGAACATTCTGGTGGCCCCAACTTTTAACGGACTGTAGGAAGTACGTCGAGTCCTGTGTCACATGCATGCGGAACAAGGGGAGTAAATCAAGAGCCTGGGGACTACTAAAGCCATTGCCAGTACCAGAAAGACCTTGGAGGATGATCTCCATGGACTTTATTGTGGAGCTCCCCCTTTCAGGTGGCTTTACCACTATCTTCGTGGTGGTAGATAGACTTTCTAAAATGGCACACTTCCTGCCCATGAGAGGCACACCCTCTGCCCCCGAAACAGCGAGGATGTTCATTAAGGAGATTGTGAGGCTCCACGGTGTCCCTGCAAATATTGTATCCGATCGGGGGGTACAATTTACTTCCAGGTTTTGGAGAGCACTCTGCGAGGCCCTCAAGATTGGTTTGTCATTCTCCTCAGCTTACCACCCGCAGTCTAATGGCCAGACAGAGAGAACTAACCAGACACTTGAGCAATACTTGCGCTGTTTCTCCTCCTTCTCTCAAGAAGACTGGGCTTCCTTGCTGCCCTTAGCTGAGTTTGCGTATAATAACTCCATTCACTCCGCCACAAGACAATCCCCGTTCTACGCAAATTACGGCTTTCACCCATTGTTCTTGTCTAACTCTGTTCCGGAGTGCACGGTGCCTGCCGTCCAGGAAACCTTGGACTTTTTCAGCACAAACAATAAGATTCTGCAGGAAACTATGACCAGGATGCAGGAGTACAATAAGGAAGTGTTTGACAGGAAAAGGAGGGGGGAGCTTAATCTGGAAGTTGGGGACCAAGTATGGCTCTCCACTCTAAATCTGAAACTTGCCTGCCCGTCAAAGAAACTGGGTCCTAGATTTGTGGGTCCCTTCCCCATCAAGAGGAAAATCAATAATGTGGCCTATGAACTGGAGCTACCAGAAACTTTCTGTATTCACCCTGTCTTTCACGTTGCACTTCTTAAGCCTGACATTCCTGATCCCTTTCTCGGCCATAACGTCGGGCCCCCTGAACCAGTTCTAGTCGACGGTGAAGAGGAGTTCGAGGTCGAATCCATTTTGGACTGTAGAAAGAGACGCAACCAGATCCAGTTCTTAGTTAAATGGAAAGGTTATCGGCCTGAGGACAATTCATGGGAACCAGAGTGTAACATTCACGCGGAAAGATTGGTCCAGTCCTTTAAGGATGCCCATCCTCTCAAGTTGTCCCAGTTGGGCATCCGGAGGCTGCCCATTGGAGGGGGGCAATGTCATGAGCAGCCCTGTCCACCAGATGGCAGTAGCGGCACATCGGCGTGCGCACGCGCATCGGCGCTCACGGGCACGCGCAATCGCGGCACCGTTACGCGCTCGGGCACGCGCACCGGCATCAGTGGCGGCGCTCGGGCACGTGAGGACGCCGTTCTGGCGCCAAACTTAGGTTTAAAAGGGTCCTGAGCCCTGCACCTCTTGCTGTCCAGTCTACAGCGTTACCGTGATTACCAAGTACCCTACTCTTACCTGAACCTGTTCCTGACCCGGCTTGTACCTGTTCCTCCTTGCCTTCCGCCTGCCCTGACCATGGCTTGTCTGACCATCCGCCTGCCTGACCCTCTGTACCTTCTGCTGCCCGCCTGTTGCCGACCCGGCCTGAACACTACCACAGTCTTTGCTGCTACGCCTGTGCCTGATCCACTACTGGTCGGCAGACCCATCTGCTGGGACTTGCATCTGTCGTACTACGGTACACCTCCCCCGCTCCTGCTGCTTCCATTGTTCCAGTGCCTCTACCTGCCATCCGCAGCCGCCTGTTGCACCTGCTTCTCTATGCAGCCCAGGATCCACAAAAGCTCCTCCCAGCCCAGCACCTGCGCTGCAACCGGCGCTTGTGCGACTCTGCATCCCTGAACCCCCTGTCTACTCTATCAGGGGTCTCGGGATCAGAGGAGCAAGGGCAGCCACTCCTTGCACACTGGGCTCAATCATCAGGTACGTGACAGTTACCCTGTTGTATTCCCCAAACTTTGTGTGCCAGATAATCGGTGCATGTTGCATTCTGCACAAATACGCCATGAGAAAGGGCCTGCAGATTGACCTATGTGATGACCTGAGCCCCGAACCAGACAGTCCCCCCATGTTCGAGGATACCCCATCTGCTGAAGGAACAGCAGTCAGGAGTTGCCTCATGGAACGTATCTTTGCACGTTAAACACACACACATTCAGCATGGCACACGGACAATGCACGCATGCATACCACTGTGGTGCCTAGCTCACACACACCACATCCACATCACATTGGTTTAGCCCAAGTCCACCACACGGAACTTGGGAGCAGCAACGCCGTGCCAAGGCACCAATCATGTTGCTGTCCATTCATACCACATTCACACGGTCGTGGGGATCACGTCTCCCCGACAACCGAGGATGACACCCCTTACTGGCAGGAGTGCCACCCCCACATTCACACACCAGTCACACTGTAGCCGGCACTATCTGTCCGTGTAGTTTTTTTTTAAAAAAGGCTCTTCACCAGAGCATAACGAAAAATAAAAGGCTCTTCACCAGAGCATAAAGGAAAAAAAATGCATCAATTGCCCTGGCGCAGGCTACGCCTGGTGCCCCGGCTCCTCAGTTGCCTGGGGGGAGCCTCAGGTGGGGGGGGGGCATCAGGAGCAGGCTCATCCTCAGGTCTGCCAGATGCTGGCTGCCTGCTCTCCAACGCAAGGGCAATGCGGGTGAGCACCGCGTTGGTCTCAGCCTGCATCTGCAACAAGGTAGAACACTTCCTCCAGGTTCCCATGCTCCTCCTCTACTTCCTCAGAGGTGACTGTGAGGTGTGGGCAATCACATGCCTGGATGGTGTGGGTTGCCCAGCAGACACCGACGGCCCAGCTCCCTCCAACACATCTGTGGATGACACAAAACATTCACATGTTGGTGGACCCACACACTTGTCACATGTTTCTTTCCACCCCCTCACATGCTACACCCCGGATAGGAGATAAAACACATTTACCTGACCTCAAGGACTGGTCACCGGAGTCGAATCCCTCCATGCCCTCTACCTGCTCCCGCTGCAGGCATTGGGCGATCACCTCCTCCCCAGCCGCCAACCGCACAGTACAGCCTGGTCCTCCTCCTGTTCCTGTGGCATGCTTCCTTATAGTGGCCAGTTTCTCTTTGACCTGACATCTCAGGTCATTATTTTTTTTTTGCACATCCTGGGGGGTCCTCTTCGCAATACCCACGATACTGACCTGCAGGCTGAGCTCCCCCAAGATCTCCTTCTTCCGTGCCTTGCTGGTCTCTGAACTGAGGGCACCATGGAGGTACCTATCATATTTGGCTATCCCTGCAACAATGATAGCCTTCTCCTCGTTGGTAACGTTTTTCTTCCTCCTCTCCTTGCCTGTATTTCCAGCAGCCGCCATTGCTATACAAAAGTACCTTGCTTAAGGGGGGGGAGCAGGATGTACTTTTGCGCCTGATGGGTGCATGTCTGGTGCGCATTTATATGCTCGCCGTAACCCGGTTGGTCGGCGTTTCACAGGATGTTGCGCCGGCGTAGTTGTGAGCATGCGCACAGGGGAACGATCTTACTGCGCATGCTCTGTTCATGATACGCTGGGCGCAAATCACTAGTCCACGTTCGGACCAATTAAGTTACGCCGGCGCAACGTTAGGAGCAAGTGCTTTGTCAATAATGTAGTTGCCTCTCTGAGTTACGTCGGCGTAGCGCAAATGAGATGCGCTACGCCGGTATAAAGATGCGCCGATCTACCTGAATCTAGCCGATAATGTTTCACCTTATGCCATTTCAGCAGAGTAGAAAGAGCACTGTCTTCAGCAGGGAGCTGTCTATTGTTGCTAGCTGCGTTCACTATGGATCAGCCATGAAGACAATGCAGGAAATACTCCTGATTTTGTTGTGTCGGATCAGAAGATGGAGAGAATTGATTGAGGGGACCAGACTTTGTCGGTACTGGACCCATCCGTTGATGGACCATTGCTTATATTCTGGATAGTTTACCAGCCTATATATTCAGCTGCGTAAGTATCCTGAAACGTTTTTTTTTTTTTTTACTTTACAAGGGTGGCACATTTTACAATCTTCTACAGAGGCTGCAACCACGTCTTACTTGAAAGGACACCCAGACGAGGATGAGCGTGTCTCCTGAGGAACGTGTCCTGGTGACACACAGATATGTCATTATTTTAGTCAGGTTAATGTTAAAAAAAGTCATCATTTTTTTTAAACAGTCATGTTTACTGCAATTTAAAAAAAATATTGTTTGCCTTTTTTCCACATTCCCAACTTCTGACGGTGTGGACAAGAACATGTGCTACGATTTGGGGAAACATTCGCCTGTGCAACACCTCCTTCCCTCTGATCATTCTCTTCACCTGCCTCTGTATCAGCATTCCAGTTTGATGTGGTTCTAATAAAGATAACATAAATGTTGTGACTACTGTTAAAAACAATGTTTTAGTTATTTCAAAAATATGAATGTTCATTTTTTTTTGTAAAAAATTACATAATATTTTTTAAAATTTACACAAAAAAGCTCTAAAAAAATTAATCAATTGAACATTTTATTTAAAAAAATAAAGTAATATTTTTGTGGGGGAATTGTGGATATTACAGTGGGGAGATGATGTGGATATTACAGTGAGGGAGATGACGTGGATATTACAATGGGGGAGATGTGGGGAGATGTGGATATTACAGTGGGGAGATGTGGATCTTACAGTGGGGAGATGTGGATATTACAGTGGGGGAGATGTGGATATTACAGTGCAGGAGATGTGGACATTACAGTGGGGAGATGTGGACATTACAGTGGGGAGATGTGGACGTTACAGTGGGGGAGTTGTGGATATTACAGTGGGGGAGATGTGGATATTAAAGTGGGGGAGATGACATGGATATTACAGTGGGGGAGATGACATGGATATTACACTGGGGGAGATGTGGATATTACAGTGGGGAGATGACGTGGGTATTACAGTGGGGAGATGTGGATATTACAGTGGGGGAAATGTGGATATTACAGTGGGGGAAATGTGGATATTACAGTGGGGAGATGACGTGGATATTACAGTGAGGGAGATGACATGGATATTACAATGAGGGAGATGTGGGGAGATGTGGATATTACAGTGTTGGGAGATGTGGATATTACAGTGGGGAGATGTGGATATTACAGTGGGGGAGATGTGGATATTACAGTGGGGAGATGTGGACATTACAGTGGGGAGATGTGGACGTTACAGTGGGGGAGATGTGGATATTACAGTGGGGAAGATGTGGATATTAAAGTGGGGGAGATGACATGAATATTACAGTGGGGGAGATGACATTGATATTACAGTGGGGGAGATGACATGGATATTACAGTGGGGGAGATGACGTGGATGTTACAGTGGGGGAGATGTGGACATTACAGCGGGGGACATGACGACATTACAGTTATTATTAATCAAAATTAGTTGATTAATCAATAAAAAAAATTGATTAATCAACACGAACATTTTAATCAGTAACAGCCCTACAAAATTGTTAACAATGTTACATTAAAATAGACTCAATACGGGGCGTGGTCTGACCTCGCTTGAAGATGGCTGCCTGACTCCACAGCTCCTGCTGCTGCAGCTTGTCTTTTCAATACCGGAGGGACCATTGCTACGTTTGCTCCATCTTAAACGTACAATCGGATTCGTAAGACATTACTGAATCCGGCGATTACCTTTGTTGAGGTCGTTTGAAGATTTTGAGGGAAAAATCATTGATTTCGTCTCTACCTTACTGGTAACTCCCGTTTATCCCATATTGATTCCTGCCTGAAATCTCGTTACCATCTACTCCCATTATCGGATCGGTATGGAGACCGTAATATCAGGAGACAACTCTGATGCTGGATCAATACAGCCCAGCTTACTAGACCTTAAATCAGTGGCTACTGATATTAAGGAAACGCTCTCGGCTGCCATAGCGGAACTGCGCATTGACTTACGCAGTATAGCTAACCGCGTTCAAGAAGTGGAAATATCCACTGCGCAACATGACACTGTACTTAAACGCATGGCTATCAAATTGGATGCTCATACAATGCAATTAAGAGACTTGAATCGCCATACAGAGGATTTGGAGAATAGAAGTAAGAGAAACAACTTGCGTGTCAGGGGTTTGCCTGAAGAAATTGACAGTGACCGTCTTTTTGACAACATCACTGAATTATTTAATGGAATCCTAGATAGACCTGCGCAAACCATTATTGGTATGGATCGCCTCCATAGAGCTCTTAAACCCAAGGGGAGACCCACAGACCCTCCCAGGGATGTAATTTGTTGCCTAATGGATTACAGATTGAAAGAAGAGATCCTTAAAAATGCCAGAGCCAAATCCAATCTCTCATATAATGGAGCACGTATCCAAATTTTCCAGGACCTTTCTGCCATTACTTTAAAGAACAGAAGGGATCTGAAACCATTACTTGAACTCCTTCGCAGTAAAAACATTGTTTATAGATGGAAATTCCCATTTGCTTTGTCTGCTACGTTTCAAGGTCGCACTGCCTTGTTAAGAGTGCCCGAAGACCTTAGATCCTTCTGTGACGCATTTAATTTACCAGTGATTGAGGTGCCTGACTGGTACGCGGAGTATCGCCACGCGTACAAGAAGAAGGATCGAGGCTATACTGAAACCATGGAAACACAAGCTGCTAGTTTGCGTAGGAGACGCTCCCCTTCTGTTGACAGAAGTTCAACTACACCACGTGATTCCTGTTCAGATCCAACTAACTCTCCCAGCTCGAGAAAACCGCGTCATGGCTATTGAGAGGAACTATCCTCAGATGTAAGGCAATACATGCCTCCTGTAATCGGTGTGCCTTTTAGTGACTATTGTGAGGAACTGCAGAGTAAACAAGATTTATAACCACATGAATCGTCTGGCTCAGTGAAGACACAAGCAATTTACATACCAAATTCCTCTTCATAGAGACAATGATGAACTACCATCGCAAAGTTTCTGCTCCTATTCGACTGACCCTCCACGCACTCAGAGATCCCTGCACAAATACCTGGTATCTACGGTCATTGTCTTCTCCATTTGTGCTCATGTAGTCCCATTGTTTTACATATCCTAAAGCTGATATTTATACCTTGTATAGTAATGTCGTTTAGGTTCAGGTTTTCTCACTCTATCTATTAACATAAAGTTCTTGTTTTTGTTTACCATTTTACCGCTTAAATTATTCCCCTGAGACCATATGCATCTTTATTTTTAATTCTTGAGGGGTTGGTTTATCTTTTTTGCTGATTATTAATCACTTGGAGTGTTTTCTTTTTGGTTTCCAAGGCTTTCCTCTTTAATTTTTATATTCGCCTCTCTTCACAATTTAATTTTAAAATGCTTATCCTCGCCCATTGTTGGGAATTAATTTCCTCCTCAGCTCTTAATTAACAATTTTTTTTTTTTTTAACACCGGACACCTAACTAAGGACTAAATGACATTTTAACAGGTAGATAGCTCTCGATTTTTTTTTTTTCCAACTTTGATGAGAGGAGTAGGGGCAGTGGAAGAGAGGGGAAATAAGAAAATAACAAGCATAATTTTATTTTTCCTTTGACATGTATCAATTACTCTTTCCCTCACTTTACCGCAGTCCCCTCTTCATATTCTTTTATGTATAAAAGATTTTCCCTGCTCGTTTAATTACTTTTTGAGTAAAACTTCTTTAGTTTCATACAAAGTTTTGCATTGTTTCCTTTTTTCTTGTCACTGGCGAAACGTAGCCCTCTTGGATTGTTTCCAAAGCAGTGTTTGGGAGGGGGAGGGGAGGAAAGAAGGGAGAAAGAATTTTTTTTTTTCTTTCTCTTTTTTTTTCTTCTTCTTTCGCAGCTGCCTCACATATTTACGTCTGCTTTTCTTCAAATACCCTCTATAAATTACTATTACATTATATTGATATAATATTCTATTTGTTTATTTTATTACTCCTCCCTCCATTATTTCATTTGCTTATAGTTACAGAGCTGTAGCGGCGGAGTGCTGCTCCATTGTTTGGTTTCTTCTGGTAGTGCTTTCTCCAACCCCCACACAGTGATAGAGTGTTGGGTATTGTTCTCTTTTGATATATATCCTTTACTTTATCCTGTTCCGTACCTTATTTAATATATACGGTAAAGAAAACTAATTAGTTTTCTCTGTGGTATTTTATTTTTTAAATACATTCCTCATACCCATTTACCCCCGCCTTGTTGTCTTCTACCCCTCCCCTTGATTCTTATTTTAATTTTTTTTTTTTTTTAATCATTTTTATTTTGGTATTTAAGAAAAAGATTAATAAGGTGAAAGGCCTTTATTCTTATTCTTAAGATAGAATGTCGTGTTCTCATACTAACCCATCCTCTGCCCGAATGGTCAATTTATACTCATTGAATGTTAAAGGTTTAAATATTCCTGAAAAGAGATCTAAATTGTTTCTATTGTTACGGAAGGCAAAAGCTGATATTGTTTTTTTACAGGAAACCCATTTTAAATCTGACAATGTTCCAAAATTTCATAGTAATTTATATACATCAACATATCACGCTACTAACCCTAATACTAAAACGAAAGGAGTCTCCATTTTTATTTCTAAAAATTCTCCCCTACAAGTTCAAGACACCCTAATAGATACCGAAGGTCGCTACATTTTTCTAAAAGGCTCCCTCCATAACAGAAATATTACTTTGGCTAATATTTATGTCCCGAACAAACAACAAATTCCATTTCTAAGGGATACCATTGACAGTCTAAGCACGTTCCAATCCGGTTTTCTTATATTGGGAGGTGATTTTAATATGGCTCTTGACCCCCTAATAGACACCTCTACAGGCTCATCAACTTTACCCTATTCTGCTCTCCGTTCGGTTAAAAGTCTACTGAAAGGCCTAACTCTGCACGATACCTGGCGCACTCTACACCCAACTACTAAAGATTATACATTTTATTCCCCCCCACATAATACTTATACCAGAATAGACTACTTCTTTTTAGAGCAAACAAATCTCGATACGTTAGTCTCAGCATCAATTGAACCTATGATTTTATCAGACCACCATCCAATTTCAATTTCCATCACACTCTCCACACTGGTCAATAATCCATTCATCTGGCGATTGGATAACTCTCTTCTCAATGACCCACTAAACTGTCAACGCATAAACTCACGCCTAACCCAATTTTTTACAGAAAACGCATCACCTGATATACATCCATTAACCCTATGGATGTCCCACAAGTGTGTCATTAGGGGGGAATTCATCGCTATTGCCTCGAAACGTAGGAAAGCTAGACAAGCTCTTTTAGCTACTCTAGCTGACAAAATCCATATACTTGAAAGTAAACATAAGCGTTCTTTGGCGACGGAAATACATACAGAACTTCTTCAGACTAGGGAGCTCCTACTTGAGGAATTGGGAAAAATAACTAGACGAAAGTTCATTTTACAACGCAAACTTTTCTATGAATCTGGTAACAAGTCAGGGAAGTTGCTTGCTAGAGCTCTGAGAGCTAAAAAGGCAGATTCGACCATCCACTCCATATCTGACCCTTCGGGCAAAAAATGTTTCTCTTCTTCAGATATTGCCACTCAATTCAAAAACTTCTATTCTAAACTATACAACATTTCTGCAAATCCATCCTCTGATCAAACTCATAGGAAAAAATTGATCACTGACTTCCTTTCTCTTTATAGTCCCAAACCAATTTCAAAACTAGAAGCCGAATATTTGGAACGTCCGATTGAATGGGATGAATCTAAATTGGCCCTCAAACAACTTAAAACAGGCAAATGTCCCGGCCCTGATGGCATATCGGTCAGTTACTATAAATCCTTCACAGATACTATTCTACACCACTTTTTAAAAGCGTTTAACTCCATTTCAGACCAATCCCTCCCTGATAACAGAGACCTTCTAGAAGCCCACATCACGATGATTCCGAAACCCGATAAGGACAAACTATTAGTATCTAATTATAGACCCATTTCCCTACTTAATGTTGATCTGAAACTTTACGCCAAAATTATTTCAAACCGTTTATTACCCTTGATCCCCAACTTGGTTTTCCTGGACCAAGTGGGCTTTGTTCCTGGACGAGAATCCAGGGACAATACCCAAAAAGCCATAAACATCCATCACTGGTTGACTAACAACTCTAAACCTGTTTTTTTCCTATCACTCGATGCGGAGAAGGCGTTTGATAGGGTTGCGTGGGACTATATGTCAGAGGCGCTAAAAGCAATCGGATTTGGTGAGCGCATGTTGAAATTTATACTCGCTCTCTACTCATCACCCACTGCAAGAATAAAAGTTAACGGATATTTGTCGGATACCTTCTCCGTGTCGAACGGGACTCGCCAGGGTTGTCCCCTATCTCCCATTATATTTATACTAACTTTAGAACCCATTCTCAGAAAAATTAGATCAAATCCAGATATCAAAGGCATTGAAATTAACAAAAAAACATACAAAGTAGCCGCATATGCAGGTGACATTCTCCTATTTTTAGCAGAACCCCTCATTACTATACCCAATCTATTGAAAGATTTTTCATTCTTTTCTTTAATTTCTAATTTACAAATTAATTTTAATAAATCCAGAGCCTTAAATATCTCTTTGAAAAACAATTTAGTTTCCCTCTGCAAACAGAATTTTCCATTCAAATGGGAAGAACAGGCCCTTACTTATCTTGGCATTCAAATTCCCCATAACTTAAAAGACTTATACTCTAGTAATTTTCTTCCACTCCTTAAATCTGTCCAAGAAGATCTCCTAAAGTGGGACAAAGACATCTTTTCCTGGTTTGGAAGAATAGCTATAATTAAAATGAATGTCCTCCCCAGAATTCTCTATCTTTTACAAACCATCCCAATCAAACTACCTAGTTCTTTCTTTACCTCCTATAAAAAATTGTGCTTGAAATTTATTTGGATCTCTAAACAACCTAGGATCAAATGGAATAAACTAATCAACCCTAAACTATTGGGAGGTGCAGGTTTACCGGACATACATAGATATTACTGGTCCTGCCACCTATCCCGTATTGTTGATTGGAACATTCATAATAATACTAAAGACTGGGTAAACCTCGAAAAATTGTCCTCCAAAACCCCGTTACACAAACTTCCTTGGACTATCCCTTGAAAAATACCTCGCGAAAACAACAAACATCCCCTCACAGGCCCCACACTACAAATATTTAGATCAATGTGTTCCAAATTTGATATCTCTTCTCCAACGAGTCCCTTGTCACCGGTCCCTGTACATCCCAAATTTTTTCTTAACACCTCAGATTCGATTCCTCAAGTTACTGCCTCAGCCTCCTCATTGAGGGCAGAATTATTCTTCAAAGATGGTAATTTTATCCCTTATTCCACCTTCTGTCTTAAAAACCCTGACTTACAAATTTCAACGTCGAATTACGATATAATTAAAGATACATTACTCAATTCTGATTCGACCTCATCGTGGCATAGACACAAAACGACCTTTGAAATGCTGTGTACTAATTCCACTCCTCAAAAACACCTAATATCAAAAACACATTCTTTATTATTCTCCGACATTAACCCAATGGAAGATGATATTGCCAAACAGTGGACAAGGGAACTTGATTTGGATCTCTCTTTCAATGACTGGACTCACATTTTTAGATACATACATAAAGGCTTGATGAATGTCTTGACTCAAGAAAATGGCTACAAGCTCTATTCACGATGGTATAGAACACCTTACATTATCCATAAATTCAACCCTATCACCCCACCTACCTGCTGGCGTTGTGGAAAGTCACTAGGTACTCTCCTACACATTTGGTGGGATTGCCCCATTATACAAACATTCTGGAAGGAAATACACTGTATTATGAATAGAAAAAAGGTCCCATGGGGCTTTGAAGCAGCAGATGTGAAGTAAAGTGGCAATGCAACGTCTATGGTAAAAACGTTTTATTACAAAAGTAATTATTGACATAAAAATTTAGGGGTATACAAGGAATGAGTTGCGGCAGAGTAACAAAATTGATTAAAATAACCATAACATTTCCAGATAAATAATGAAATACATGGCCTGAATAGTGGCAGGCAGGTGTATATTCCTAACGCGTTTCGACCATTCGGTCTTCTTCAGAGGATTGTGGCTGAAAGAGATTTAATATTGTAAATAAATGTATACAGGAATTCTTGGTTTGTCTCTGTGTCCTCCCTGTGGGGTCTGTCCCCTTAGAAAAGGGGGAAAGACAGAGGGGGGGTGCACCGACTCCCAGAGCCACAGGGAAGAGTATATACACAGAGAGCAACATCAGTATAGTATGTTGAAGGGAGAAGAGCTTTCCTTCTCCCTCCCACAGTATCCAAATTTTCATCATCAACAGCAACATATATTTACCCAGAAATTTGAGTTATGGGGCATCCAGGTGTGGTCCGATGCAGGCGTGAAATGCAGGGGCCCAAAGCTGACGATACTCCCGACCAGTCCCCCGGACTCGCCCAGTCCCCAACGTGACCGCCCAAGAGTGGCCCTCAGCCACTTACGAGGAAGCACCAGACAAGAATGATGGCGTTCGGGCAGACCAGAAGGATAGAGAAAAATGGGGTTCAAAAAGTAAAAAGGGGGGAGTCCTGGAATTGAGTAAAGTGATTAATGTCAGAAAATGGCCACTGGTTGGGTATGAGTACATAAAGGAGTGGGATAATGGAGGTACAGGATGGGAAACAAACAGGAGTGAATAGGGTTGGGGAGGTGAAAGAGGTGGGATGGACTGGGAAGTGGAACAGGAAGGAAAAGGGGATGAGGAGAAAAACGTGATGGTGGAACAGGAGGGGAAATAGTGGTAGGATGGAGTGGAAAAAAGATGATTAGGGAGTGGTGTTAGAGGTGAAGAAGGGGGGAGGGGAAGGTGAGTGCACGTGGGGATAGAGAATAGAGAATGAAAATTATATACAAATAGGAGAAAGGTAGTGATGATGATAATGGTGAGTGAAGGAATAGTAGAATAAATGAAACGTGAAGTGAATAGAGGTACAAATGAAAAGTGCTTGAAACGAAAGGAAAAATGGAGAGGTGCAGAGACTAAGGAAGTGTGAAACAGGTGAGACCGGGGAAGGAAAAAGGAGGAGTGGTGGAGTGAGAAGAAAGCTAGAAGGTGGGAAGTGAGGGACAGTGGGGCTAGGATAGAATGTGAATGAGGGAGTAAAAAGTGATAAGTGGGAAGGGACAAAAAAAGGGTGGAAATGTGGATGAGGAGGTGGAAGGAAAAGGGGAGAAGGGGGAAGAAGGAGGAAAAAAGGTGGAGGAAAGTGAAGGGGGAAAAAAAAGAGTGAGGGGTGCGTGGGGGATGTGAAAGGTGGTGGAAGACATGAGGGGAGTGAACGACAGTGACAGTAAGACAAAGGGGGTGAGGTGACTTGGTGACAGTGGGAAAGGGACGAGTGGAAAAACGTGGAAAAAGGGAATGGGAAGTGACTGAAATCCAGGGTGACTGACAATGGGAGTGTAGGAGGTAGTAAGTGGGAAGGGGACTAAAATAAATAATAAAATGAAACAGATCGGGGTTACCTCCAAAATTTCCACTTATACCCAAGGTGTTGAAAATGAAATATTGTCTGTTGCGTGAAAAGAGTATTAAAAAGTATATAAGACCATTTTGTTATAAAGGCAGGGGAGTATTGTCAGCTGGCTGAAAAGAGAGTAAGTAGTGTAGGTAAAGTAGCTTACCGGCTAGCTGGACAGTGTCACTCATGGAGATGCCGCATGCCTCTCTGAGTGCCTGCAATCGGATGCGGAAATATGTACCGCTCACGATACCGGGATTGGTCCAGCTGGTCCCACGTGTTGTGGGAGGGGACAAGGTGTATCTCCCTTATCCAACCTGGTGGTCTGCCGGTGCCCAATGGTTGTCAGGGTGGTTCTTCCGGCGTGGGCGAGGATCGCGCGAAGCCGACACAGCCGTCGCTTCCGCATGACGCATCGCAACGTGCGACGCCGCCGTGGGCGCCGGGCGGCGCTCACGTAATGACGTCACCGCGTCTCGGAAGCGATCGCTCACGCCGCCAGCAGGGAGGGATTCGCATCCACTCGGGCGGTAAGACGCCACCCTGTGGATGCAACACACATTGCGCCGTGGCGCGTGTATCTCCCGCCCTGCTGGGAAGTGGTACGAGGGGATAACTCAAGGACAGGGATAGGGAGAAGGCGGTTGGGGGACTGAACGGGAGACAACACGCCACGGACCCACACACCACAGCGCACCGCGGCCACACTGGAAAAAAGAAAAGAAAAAAACAACACACACATAACATCATTAAATGCATAACATAGGTTAACAAATCAATAGTGGGCAACAGATTAACCCCTTATATGCGATTATGACACATGTAGTCATATTCACCAATCATGATATATTGGTTTATGTCAGGAAAAATAATACTTAAGGCATCGCAAAACAACAACATAGTAGTGATCTAAAAAGACATGTTAGGATGCTTGAACAATGGTAAATGTACATGATTCCAATGGACATGGATTAAATGAAGAGAAATAAACATATCTGCGTTTAAAGGAGAGAGGAAGGGGGGAGAGAGGCGTTAGTAAATTATTTCTATAATTTCTATACCGTATGAGGGCAACTATATCAGAGTATTTGTTCAAAAATTACATTAAATTAAACAAAACAGGACAAAGGGGAGGATGCGGGGAAGAAGAAGGTTTTACAGTAGTATATACTATTGTGTTTTTCCTGAGACGAAACCTTTGAGGAATGGAGCAAAGGAGCAAGATTCATTCAGGCCGGGATGCATAGTGGCCCGTGTCTTGAAGATCCATCTTTGCTCCTGCTGGAGGAGAATTTTATTCCAATCGCCGCCTCTATTGGGAATGTGAATTCGATAGAGGGCGGTGAAGGATATTTTGGGTACAGTGTAATGATGTTGTAGTACTGCGTGTCTTCCAATTGGAAGATGAAGGTTTCCGATTTCCATACTGTAAACATGTTTAGAAATTCTCCGCCAGAATTCCTGCTTAGTCTTTCCCACATAATAAGCCCCGCATTCACATTCCATATAGTATACCACGCCTTTAGTTTGGCAGTTAGTAAAGTGTAGTGGTTTGAATGTATTGCCATTTGGTAATGGGAAGGTCTTCTCTCTCCTAATAAGTGGGCAGTAGGAGCAATGTCCACAGGGGAAAGTGCCGAACAATGTACAGTGCGCTCCTTTTAAGGGGGCGATGGTATGCTCGCTTTTGACCAATCGGTCTTTGATCGATGTGGCCTTTTTATACGTAATAGACGGATATTCGGGTAGGAAATTATTCAGTCGTGGGTCATCTGTTAAGATGCTCCAATTCTTTTGAAAGATCTGTCTAATCTCTTTATATTGTCGCGAAAAATCGAGAATTATCCTAGTTGTCTGGGGGTTGGAATTTACATAAATCTCTGATAGTTTGTTTAACGAAGAGGGAAACATTTGGATTGGAATTTAGCGGTGGAAAAGTCTGCGAAGGTTTCTTAAACGTAGAACTGGGATCAAATGGGGGCTTATCTACATTAATAAGTAGGGTATCCAAATCAATTGAGTCAATGAGATCAATATAGTGACTTTCCCAATAAAGGAGAGTCAAGTCTCGAAGTGCTTTAAATTCCCGCATAGTGTATCCCGACCAATCAGTTGTCTCGATCTCAGTATTGGTTTTAGAATGTATAGATTTCAATAGTAATTTTCTAGCAAATAAGTGTACATCAATAATGACTCCAAACAAGTCAAAGTTCTCTTCTGGGCAAAAGGTTAGTCCACGACTAAGCACCTGGGTTTCGGCCTTTGTGAGTAAGTGAGAGGAAAGATTGACCACACTTAGCTGGTTTGAGGTAGTCTGACTACAAATGGGTCTAGACCCCTCTTGCTCCTGGTCGATAGAGGGGAGCCAGGGCCCCGGGAGGGGTTTAAAGGTTTTTGGGCAATGGGTTTTTGGAGGGTATTGGGAGTGTTGTTGGTACTCACTATCCTTTCAGGTGGGAGATCTGAGTCATTCCCACCCGATTGTTGTTGGTATTCTTGTGATTCCTGAGTATTTGTAGCCTCTCTTTTTTCCCTCGTATTAACATTCTCCGTAGAGCGTTTTGTACTTTCATATTCACTGGGTCTCCTACTGGTTCGGCCTCTCTTGTTTCTACCTCTCCTATCTTGTGTGGGGTGTTTGTTATAGTCTTGTGAGGAGGAAGCTACTGGATTCTGGGATTTGTATGAGCCTTGGGGACCATACTGGTCCCTTTTGGGAGGTCTTCTATTGTTTTGGGTACTCCATTTATATGCCTTTCCTTCAGAAAAGGCCATCTTGTCACGCCAGTACTTAACCTCCTTTTCCTGAAGGATGCCTCGATTATAGGCCAACAGATTATCTTTTAGGCTAATCTGTAATTCTATCGCCAGGGCATGTTCTCGGTGTGGTAGTAGTGCGGTTTCTAAATTGTTGATATCCACATCGAGAGCAATAATTTGTTTATTATACTCGCGTGATAAGATCATCATCATCTCATTAGAACAATGGTTAAGATTATCCTCCCATTCTGATCTGCAGGCTTGGCCTATCAGGTCAGAACTGGGGAAGATCTGGACACGTAGTCCAAAGGGGTTGATTTTATCTTTGATGTACCTATCAAAGGTTTTCACATGCCAGTACAGTGAGGATTTTTTCTCTAGAATTTTAGCTAGTTGATTGGTGAGTGAGGATATTTGTGTTTCGACTTGATCGGCCTTTTCGAATGAGGTTTCATAGCCTTGCATAAGGTTGGCCCATTCGTCACCATGGTACATGCTCATTTTGACAATATTCACAAGAATCACAAAAATCACAGAGGAAAAATGAACCTAGCCAATGCCAAGCAACTCATGCCTTATCTCCATAAGGTCAGAAGGGAGGGGAGTGTTTTAACACTCCAATGAATTTAAGAAAAGGGACAAACCTATTGAGTGGAGAGAATTAGCTGCACACCCCGATATATTTTGAATAGAAAAAAGGTCCCATGGGGCTTTGAAGCAGCAGATGTGAAGTAAAGTGGCAATGCAACGTCTATGGTAAAAACGTTTTATTACAAAAGTAATTATTGACATAAAAATTTAGGGGTATACAAGGAATGAGTTGCGGCAGAGTAACAAAATTGATTAAAATAACCATAACATTTCCAGATAAATAATGAAATACATGGCCTGAATAGTGGCAGGCAGGTGTATATTCCTAACGCGTTTCGACCATTCGGTCTTCTTCAGAGGATTGTGGCTGAAAGAGATTTAATATTGTAAATAAATGTATACAGGAATTCTTGGTTTGTCTCTGTGTCCTCCCTGTGGGGTCTGTCCCCTTAGAAAAGGGGGAAAGACAGAGGGGGGGTGCACCGACTCCCAGAGCCACAGGGAAGAGTATATACACAGAGAGCAACATCAGTATAGTATGTTGAAGGGAGAAGAGCTTTCCTTCTCCCTCCCACAGTATCCAAATTTTCATCATCAACAGCAACATATATTTACCCAGAAATTTGAGTTATGGGGCATCCAGGTGTGGTCCGATGCAGGCGTGAAATGCAGGGGCCCAAAGCTGACGATACTCCCGACCAGTCCCCCGGACTCGCCCAGTCCCCAACGTGACCGCCCAAGAGTGGCCCTCAGCCACTTACGAGGAAGCACCAGACAAGAATGATGGCGTTCGGGCAGACCAGAAGGATAGAGAAAAATGGGGTTCAAAAAGTAAAAAGGGGGGAGTCCTGGAATTGAGTAAAGTGATTAATGTCAGAAAATGGCCACTGGTTGGGTATGAGTACATAAAGGAGTGGGATAATGGAGGTACAGGATGGGAAACAAACAGGAGTGAATAGGGTTGGGGAGGTGAAAGAGGTGGGATGGACTGGGAAGTGGAACAGGAAGGAAAAGGGGATGAGGAGAAAAACGTGATGGTGGAACAGGAGGAGAAATAGTGGTAGGATGGAGTGGAAAAAAGATGATTAGGGAGTGGTGTTAGAGGTGAAGAAGGGGGGAGGGGAAGGTGAGTGCACGTGGGGATAGAGAATAGAGAATGAAAATTATATACAAATAGGAGAAAGGTAGTGATGATGATAATGGTGAGTGAAGGAATAGTAGAATAAATGAAACGTGAAGTGAATAGAGGTACAAATGAAAAGTGCTTGAAACGAAAGGAAAAATGGAGAGGTGCAGAGACTAAGGAAGTGTGAAACAGGTGAGACCGGGAAGGAAAAAGGAGGAGTGGTGGAGTGAGAAGAAAGCTAGAAGGTGGGAAGTGAGGGACAGTGGGGCTAGGATAGAATGTGAATGAGGGAGTAAAAAGTGATAAGTGGGAAGGGACAAAAAAAGGGTGGAAATGTGGATGAGGAGGTGGAAGGAAAAGGGGAGAAGGGGGAAGAAGGAGGAAAAAAGGTGGAGAAAAGTGAAGGGGGAAAAAAAAGAGTGAGGGGTGCGTGGGGGATGTGAAAGGTGGTGGAAGACATGAGGGGAGTGAACGACAGTGACAGTAAGACAAAGGGGGTGAGGTGACTTGGTGACAGTGGGAAAGGGACGAGTGGAAAAACGTGGAAAAAGGGAATGGGAAGTGACTGAAATCCAGGGTGACTGACAATGGGAGTGTAGGAGGTAGTAAGTGGGAAGGGGACTAAAATAAATAATAAAATGAAACAGATCGGGGTTACCTCCAAAATTTCCACTTATACCCAAGGTGTTGAAAATGAAATATTGTCTGTTGCGTGAAAAGAGTATTAAAAAGTATATAAGACCATTTTGTTTTAAAGGCAGGGGAGTATTGTCAGCTGGCTGAAAAGAGAGTAAGTAGTGTAGGTAAAGTAGCTTACCGGCTAGCTGGACAGTGTCACTCATGGAGATGCCGCATGCCTCTCTGAGTGCCTGCAATCGGATGCGGAAATATGTACCGCTCACGATACCGGGATTGGTCCAGCTGGTCCCACGTGTTGTGGGAGGGGACAAGGTGTATCTCCCTTATCCAACCTGGTGGTCTGCCGGTGCCCAATGGTTGTCAGGGTGGTTCTTCCGGCGTGGGCGAGGATCGCGCGAAGCCGACACAGCCGTCGCTTCCGCATGACGCATCGCAACGTGCGACGCCGCCGTGGGCGCCGGGCGGCGCTCACGTAATGACGTCACCGCGTCTCGGAAGCGATCGCTCACGCCGCCAGCAGGGAGGGATTCGCATCCACTCGGGCGGTAAGACGCCACCCTGTGGATGCAACACACATTGCGCCGTGGCGCGTGTATCTCCCGCCCTGCTGGGAAGTGGTACGAGGGGATAACTCAAGGACAGGGATAGGGAGAAGGCGGTTGGGGGACTGAACGGGAGACAACACGCCACGGACCCACACACCACAGCGCACCGCGGCCACACTGGAAAAAAGAAAAGAAAAAAACAACACACACATAACATCATTAAATGCATAACATAGGTTAACAAATCAATAGTGGGCAACAGATTAACCCCTTATATGCGATTATGACACATGTAGTCATATTCACCAATCATGATATATTGGTTTATGTCAGGAAAAATAATACTTAAGGCATCGCAAAACAACAACATAGTAGTGATCTAAAAAGACATGTTAGGATGCTTGAACAATGGTAAATGTACATGATTCCAATGGACATGGATTAAATGAAGAGAAATAAACATATCTGCGTTTAAAGGAGAGAGGAAGGGGGGAGAGAGGTGTTAGTAAATTATTTCTATAATTTCTATACCGTATGAGGGCAACTATATCAGAGTATTTGTTCAAAAATTACATTAAATTAAACAAAACAGGACAAAGGGGAGGATGCGGGGAAGAAGAAGGTTTTACAGTAGTATATACTATTGTGTTTTTCCTGAGACGAAACCTTTGAGGAATGGAGCAAAGGAGCAAGATTCATTCAGGCCGGGATGCATAGTGGCCCGTGTCTTGAAGATCCATCTTTGCTCCTGCTGGAGGAGAATTTTATTCCAATCGCCGCCTCTATTGGGAATGTGAATTCGATAGAGGGCGGTGAAGGATATTTTGGGTACAGTGTAATGATGTTGTAGTACTGCGTGTCTTCCAATTGGAAGATGAAGGTTTCCGATTTCCATACTGTAAACATGTTTAGAAATTCTCCGCCAGAATTCCTGCTTAGTCTTTCCCACATAATAAGCCCCGCATTCACATTCCATATAGTATACCACGCCTTTAGTTTGGCAGTTAGTAAAGTGTAGTGGTTTGAATGTATTGCCATTTGGTAATGGGAAGGTCTTCTCTCTCCTAATAAGTGGGCAGTAGGAGCAATGTCCACAGGGGAAAGTGCCGAACAATGTACAGTGCGCTCCTTTTAAGGGGGCGATGGTATGCTCGCTTTTGACCTGTATTATTACTCTTGTCACGACATATTCCCCAAATTACAACGCAGCTCAATACCTGCTTCATCATACATCTTTACCTCATTATATCTACAAAAATAGTATAATAATACATTTAATAAACGCAGCCAAACTTTGCATACCTGCACATTGGAAAGATACATCTCCTCCTAGCTTGTCCGAATGGTTCCAACGGATCAATAAAATTGCCGAAATGAAAGACCTGATTCTACAAGCTAGAGACTCTCCCACAAAATTTCATGAAAAATGGGCTTGCTGGACAATCTTTAAAGAATCTACTGAATTCAAAAATGTATCGCTCCAACTTTCACGGACTTGAGCGAAGTATGATTTTTTTTTTATGTCGTAACGATGAAGAATATTATTGGATGATCTCCTGCTTCTTTCACTATTTATCTCTCCCCCCCCCCCCCTTTATCTTCCTCTCCTCTCCACCGTTCTCTTCCCTCCCTCTATTTCTCATAATTTTAAATATGACAATTATACTTTTATTTCATATATTCTGAATTTTACTTCACAACGTTTACAAATTAATAATTCAGTAACCAACTTTACATTTTATGTTTACCTTGGCTTTATGCTATGATTATTTATATTGTCAATGTTCTTTTCTCATATGTAATGATATGATTCTGTTCATAAATATTGCTCTATTGTATTTTCATTTGTTTACATATGTGATATGTTATTTACTCCGAAATACCAATAAAATCTTTTAAACCAAAATAGACTCAATACCAATGGGTCTTCCCTGCAATAAAACGTACTTACGCTCTCGACTCCATGGAGCATCTTAGGAAAGAAAGCTCTTCTGCTAATGGGTGCGGTCTAATATTTGAAGGTGCTTCACTGTGCTCCACACATATGCACTAACTTCGATCTTTCTTCATCCTATGGCTCATTTCATCCCAGTCCTCCGTTAGGCTGCAGCAGATCTCATTCCAGCGCTTCCTTTTGGATACATGGTCCCGAGGGTGGGACAAGTCCCAAATTGCAGGGTGCATTTGCACTTAAGCAATGAGCTGCGACTGTGGAACGTCCTATGCCATTTTGCACAGGACTCACCAGATGTGTGTGCAGCAAGAGAGGAGGTGGTCTGCTCAAGAGGGGTGGATTGGAGGTCAAATGTTGCTTCCTGTAAGCAGCATATAAGCATTCCATGTATTCAGGTCTTGAAATTACTGGTCATTTTAGCAAGGTAACTATTGTATTGCCACATTTTAATTATTATTTTGTTAAATTTTTTGTATTTGCATGAGTTTCTGGATATATTGAAGGAAAGCTATTGGAAAATCTTATTTTTCCATTAATGTGTTTCCCTTTTCCACCATAGTTTAGCAACCTTAGTTACTAGTCTTTAAATTTACTCTAAGATTATCCCTTTCATGACTAATGCCGCGTCTGATGGACCATTTTCATCAGACAAACCAATCGTGTGTGGGCCCCATCAATTTTTTTCCCATTGGTGAAAAAACTTAGAACTTTAAAATTATCTGATGGTTAAAAAAAAACGATAGAAAAAAAAAATGATCGTCTGTGGGGAAATCCATTGGTTAAAAAACAACGCATGCTCAGAATCAAGTCGACGCATGCTCAGAAGCACTGAACTTCATTTTTCTCAGCACGTTGTTGTGTTTTACGTCACCGCATTCTGACACGATCGTTTTTTTAACTAATGGTGTGTAGGTAAGACTGATGAAAGTCAGCTTCATCGGATATATGATGAAAAAAAACATCAGACTGCTTTCATTGGATGAACCGATCGTGTGTACAGGGCATAAGGCTATTTTTGACATTTGGTGTTTACAAGTTAAAATCTGTATTTATTGCTCGAAAATTACTTAGAACCCCCAAACATTATATATATATATATGTGTATATATATATATATTATATATATATATATATATATATATATATATATATATATATATATATATCAGAGAATCTAGAGAATAAAATGGTGATTGTTGCAATATTTTATGTCACATGGTATTTGTGCAGCAGTGTTATAAAGTTTCCCAACTTTTTTTTAGAAAAAAGACACTTTCATGAATAAAAAAAAAATGAAATAGTAAAGTTAGCCCAATTTTTTTGTATAATGTGAAAGATAATGTTACGCCGAGTAAATAGATACCAAACATGTCATGCTTTATAATTGCAGGCACTCGTGGAATGGCAACAAACTACGGTACCTGAAAATCTCCATAGGCGATGCTTTAATTTTTTTTAAGGTTACTAGGTTAGAGTTACAGAGGAGGTCTATGGCTAGAATTATTGCTCTCTCTCTGACGATCACTGTGATACCTCACATGTATGATTTAACCACTTAAGGACCGCCTACTGCACATTTACGTCGGCAGAATGGCACGGCTGGGCACATCAACGTATATATACGTTGATTTTAGTACCCAGCCGTGGGTCGCGGGCGCGCGCCCACGGGCGCGCGCCCGCGACCCAGTCTGAAGCTCTGGGACCGGGACCGTGGGATTCGCGGACCCGATCGCCGCTGCAGTTCGGCGATCCGTCCCTGGAGCGGAAGAACGGGGAGAGCCGTGTGTACACACGGCTTCCCCGTGCTTCTCTGTGGCCGTAGCATCGATCGCGTCATCCCTGTAATAGGGGGACGCGATCGATGACGTCACACCTACAGCCACACCCCCCCCCTACAGTTGTAAACAAAGCACATAGCCACACATCCCCTACAGCGCCACCTGTGGTTAACTCCCAAACTGCAACTGTCATTTCCACAGTAAACAATGCAAATTTAAATGCATTTTTTGCTGTGAAAATGACAATTGTCCCAAAAATGTGTCAAAATTGTCCGAAGTGTCCGCCATATTGTCGCAGTCACGAAAAAAATCGCTGATCGCCGCTATTAGTAGTAAAAAAAAAAAATAATTAATAAAAATGCAATAAAACTATTCCTTATTTTGTAAATGCTATAAATTTTGCGAAAACCAACCGATAAACACTTATTGCGATTTTTTTTACCAAAAATAGGTAGAAGAATACGTATCGGCCTAAACTGAGGAAAAAAAATGTTTTTTTATATATTTTTGGGGGATTTTTATTATAGCAAATTGTCGCTCTATTTTTGTTTATAGCGCAAAAAATAAAAACCGCAGAGGTGATCAAATACCACCAAAAGAAAGCTCTATTTGTGGGGAAAAAAGGACGCCAATTTTGTTTGGGAGCCAGGTCGCACGACCGCGCAATTGTCAGTTAAAGCGACGCAGTGCCGAATCGCAAAAAGGGGCAAGGTCCTTTACCTGCATTTTGGTCCGGGTCTTAAGTGGTTAAACACTGTTTACATATGCGGGCACGACTTCCATATGTGTTTTCTTTGCTGTGCGAGCTCGCAGACACAGGGGTGCTTTAAAATGTTTAATTTTTTTTCTTATTTTTTATTTTTATTTTTATAATATAAAATTGTGTTTTAAAAATAAATAAAAATGTGATCACCTTTATTGCTGTCACAAGGAATGTAAACATCCCTTGTGACAGTAATAGGTGGTGACAGGTACTCTTTATGAAGGGTATTCAGAATACTGTGTATTTTGCAGTTCACAAACGTTACTAAATTACATTTTTAGGTGCACATTTCAGTATTTAGGCTACAAACAAGTACGCTAGGCAAATAGCAATGTTATTTAAGGTAGATATTAAGGTAAAAAAATATATTTTGGTTATTTTCGACATAATAAGGGAAAATTATTTAGTCACATCGCCCCTTGCCTCCATCCCCCTTAGCCACCAATCTCCCCCTGCCTCCAATCTCCCGCTGCCTCCAATCTCCCCCTGCCTCCACTCTTCCCCAGGCCCCCTGCCTCCAATCACCCCCTGCCTCCATCCCCCTCTGCTGTGCCACCAAAAAAACCCTGCGGTGCCACCAACACCCCCTGCCTCAATCACCCCCTGCCACTAACACCCCCCTGCCTTCATTGCCCCCTGCCTTCATTGCCCCCTGCCTCCATCCCCTCTGTGGTGCCACCCCAGCCACCATCACCCCCTGCCTCCAATCTCCATGCGCAGTTCCAAGCCTGCCTCCAATCTCCATGCGCAGTTCCAAGCCAAACCGATCTTGGCTATTTTTACTGGCACAATCCCACAACCGCTGACATTTACGAACGGGGGAAAAAAGTGCCTGTTTTATGAAACTGTCTGTAAAAATACGGACAGTTGGCAACACTGCTAGGCACTGGAGGCAGCGGATCGTAGATCGGGTCTCCCAGTGGGACAGGAGGCTCGGTAAGAGCGGCGGGATAACAACCGAGCGGCTTTTAGTCACATCAGCTGTTATCCCTGGAAAGACAATCGCTGGCTCTAAAAAATTATAACGGGATGATGCCTGCAGCTGCTGGCATCATGCCGGTATAACCCTCAAAAGCCGAGGCCACATATGTGCGTACGCTCAACGGCAAGGGCTTTAATGTGCACTATGCTGCCCAGCAGAATCAAAGGTCACCATGAAGTTATACCTTAAAGTTTTACCTTTTGCTCCCCCCTGGCTGTCACGTAGAGAGGTGAGGGAGGATCGGGGAAGCTGGGCCATCAGAAACAGTATTTAGATATCTCCATAAGAGGAGAGGGCTATAATGTATAATGTGCAGGGGGAGGGGAATACTTTATGGTTTGTTTGAATTTCCAAGGAATTTTTATGTTGGCTCTTGACCAGCTTCATTTACCCTAGCTTGATCCTGAGTGACGCTGAATGGAGATAGTGGGTCTATTCCTCACGTTTCAACTGGATGACAGGCACATAGAAACAGGCGTATATGCTATGTTCACTTTCGGAGGTGTTGGATATGATTATACTCCACTTTTTTTACTGGACTTTAAAATACGTTTTTTTCTTCTATCATGGAGGAGTGATTTATTTCAAACAATGATTATTCACTGAGCTTTGTTTTGTTTATGGTATATTGATGTATTATTTTCTGGTGCTACACAGAATTTCCGAGGAATTTTTAGAGATACATTGCAAGTAAATAAAATCTATTATGAAAGAAAAATGCTGTAAGAAAACATTTATAATAATTTATTTCCATTCTTCTAAGTTAGGGACAGGGTCTCTTTAAATAAAACTTTTCTAGGAGATACTGAGGAAGGACTTTCTTGTAAATGTCAGTTTGTCTTTTAGCAACATGGGCACTAGGAAAGGTATGTACACACTTCTTTTACAGGTATGCCTTTAATTTTATAGTGACAGGGTCATGTGAAAATTAGTGTCAAGGGTAGAGCTGTTAAGGACACAATCTGCTCGCCAACATTAATTTAAGGACACTCGGTTTGCATGCAGGGTTTTCAAAATCACACACTATCCAAAGTAAAACTACAGCCTTCTGGCTGCAAAGCAATACACCAGCAATACACCAGCTCTCAGCCTATTAGAGCATATACTCTGGCCAGAGCACAACAGTGTTCACATGCTGCTCAAACAGCATCCATATCTCCTAGGCATTAACCTGGTCAGCGTAGACACATACATCCTCAGCCTGTCCATGAACCTGTCACTACCTGGCAACACAAAGATCAACTCAACAAGATGAAACCCTCGGGAGGATGGATCTGCTAAAATGTGGACCCAGAGTTTGAGACTTGATTCAACCAAAGACTCCACAAAGCATTCAGGCTTATGGATTCAAACCAAGATTTACCAACCTTGGATAAAAATGCTAATCTAGTTTTCTCTGCTCAGAACAGACTTTCTGGAGCCCTTTAACCTGAATGGTGAGAGACCTGGTGGACACCAGACTCTTCTGACATCTTTGCATGGTGCAGCTGGAATAGCACCTGAACCAGATTAAAAAACGCACAGGACCCTTTAAAAATTTTCACCGCAACTGTCCAGCATATATGTGAACTGTCTGCATTGAAAGCCGGTCTGGTTCACATGTTATTTGCATATATGTGAACCAAGTCTTAAAGTGGTTGAAATCCTAAAAAAACCTGGCTGATCCTACCAGTTCTGGTAATCATGGCTTCTGATACCCGATTACCATTGTCATTATTATTATTATTATACAGGATTTATATAGCGCCAACAGTTTACGCATCGCTTTACATCAGGGAAGACAGTACATTCACAATACAAATCAATACAGGAGGGATCAGAGGGCCCTTCTCGTAAGAGCTTACAATCTAGAAGGGAGGGTCAAGTGGAACAAAGGGTAGTTAGTTGTGGGGTATGATCAGATGGACTCAAATGAAAAATGCAGATGCTAGGTGTGGGAAGGGTAGGCTTCTCTGAAGAGGAGGGTTTTCAGGGATCCTCTAAAAGCTAATAGAGAGGGAGATAGACGGATAGATTGGGGTAAGGAGTTCCATAGGCTTGGAGAGGCTCTGGAAAAGTCCTGGATACGAGCATGGGAGCAGGTGATGAGAGAGCTAGAGAGCAGGAGGTCTTGAGAAGAACGAAGAGAACTATTAGGTTGTTATTTAGAGACTAGATCATTGATGTAGCTGGGGGCAGAGTTGTGGATGGTTTTGTAGGTAATTGTTAGTAGTTTGAATTTAATTTGTTGGGTGAGCGGAAGCCAGTGGAGGGAATGGCAGAGAGGAGCAGCAGAGACAGAGCGGTTGGTAAGGTGGATGAGTCTGGCAGCAGCGTTCGTGATGGACTGAAGGGGGGATAGAGTATGCAGCTGTAAGCCAGTGAGAAGGGAGTTGCAGTAATCGAGGCGAGAGATGACCAGGGAGTGAATTAATAGTTTTTTGGTGTCATTGGTTAGAAAGGGGCGTATTTTGGAGATGTTGCGTAGGTTGAGGCGGCAAGATTTGGACAGTGATTGAACGTGAGGTTTAAAGGACTACACCTAGGACCTTGGCATGTGGGGATGGGCTGATAGTTGTGCCATCAATTTTGACAGAGATGTTACAGTCATGTTACATGCCTCCGTCATCCACTGCTCTGCTCTCTCCCCCTCTCCCTGCCTGTCAACTCCTGTGTCTGTGTGAGCCTTCTCTGCCCCCCTCCTGCCACTATTAGTTGGAAAGTTTAATAAATGTCACTGCCAATACCTTTCTTTTATCCAGTCATAACACACAGTCTAAGTGTTTTTTTTCCACGATTCCGATAAATACCTTTTTTTATATCTTCAGGCCAGTCACATGACTCCTGGCCGCTCTCCTCCTCCAGTCCAGGGCTACAGCGGTAGGGACTGAGTGGCCAGCACGGCGGTTAGGTGACCTCCTCAACTGACATCAGAGGGAGGTCTCAGCTCCTCCTGCTGTAGCCTTTGAACTGAGGAGGAGGGTGGCCGGAATCATGTGACCGGCCTGAAGATATCTGAAAAAAAGGGATTTAGAGGCATTGTTTAAAAAAAAAAACACTTACAGTGCCTGCCGCCGAGAATGTGTTTTTCAGCACGCCAGCATCGCACTGAATCTCGGCGACAGGCTGCCGATATCTCGCACTCGCTGGAATAGTAAAAGCACATTCCAGCGAGCGCGTCATAGAAGCGACGGGGATCCGACGCGGATTCCGGACAATTCTACACGTGGGCGGAGTTTGTTATGAATCCTGAAGGAGAAATCCCCGCCGGATTTTTAAAGAAAAATCCGGCATGGGTTCCCCCCTCAGGAGCATAACGGGCCCTTAGGTCGGTTATGGGTTGTAAGGAGACCCCCTACGCCGAAAAAAACGGCGTGGGGGTCCCCCCACAATCCATAACAGACCGGTATCCAAAGCACGCCGGCCGGCCGGTCAGGAAGGGAGTGGGGGCGAGCGAGCGCCCCCCCCCCCTCCTGAGCCGTACCGGGCAGCATGCCCTCAACATGGGGGGGTCAGGTGCTCTGGGGCAGGGGGCGCACTGCGGCCCCCACCCCAGAGCACCCTGTCCCCATGTTGATGAGCACAGGGCCCCTTCCCGACAACCCTGGCCGTTGGTTGTCGGGGTATGCGGGCGGGAGGCTTATCGGAATCTGGAAGCCCCCTTTAATAAGGGGGCCCCCAGAAACCGGCCCCCCACCCTAAGTGAATGAGTATGGGGTACATTGTACCCCTACCCATTCACCTGCAAATACAAAGTGTAAACACAAATAAAACACACAGGGTATTGAAATATTTTATTAGTTGGCCGCCGGGGGGGGGGGGTGTGTATGATCGCTTTTATAAAAGCGCCCCCCTCCGGCGGGCTTCTGTGGGGGGTGGGTGCCGCCGTCTGGTTCCCTTCCGCCGCCGGGGGGCGCTTTGATAAAAGCGCCCACCACCCGGCGGGCTTCTTTCGACGTCTTCGGCGGCGGGGGGGTCTTCTCCCACTCTCCGGGGTCTTCTCCCGCTCTCCGGGGGTCTTCTCCGCTCTCCGGGGGTCTTCTTCTTCTTCAGGACTCGCCGCCGCTATCTTCGTGTGTTAGCTCAATTACTAGCGGCGGCGGCCCCCTCTTCTGCGACGTCGGCGTCTTCTTCTTCTTCTTCTTCTGCTGTCCAGATGTTGACGCGACGCATCCTTCCGCTGTTATGCCGGGCGCGCGGCTCGCAGCGAAATATATAGGCCTGTCTTGTGACGTCGCAGTCCCATCATGCTCCGGTAGGTATCACGTGGGTAGGTAGCACGTGGTACCTACCGGAGCATGATGGGACTGCGACGTCACAAGACAGGCCTATATATTTCGCTGCGAGCCGCGCGCCCGGCATAACAGCGGAAGGATGCGTCGCGTCAACATCTGGAGAGCAGAAGAAGAAGAAGAAGAAGACGCCGACGTTGCAGAAGAGGGGGCCGCCGCCGCTAGTAATTGAGCTAACACACGAAGATAGCGGCGGCGAGTCCTGAAGAAGAAGAAGACCCCCGGAGAGCGGAGAAGACCCCCGGAGAGCGGGAGAAGACCCCGGAGAGTGGGAGAAGACCCCCGGAGAGCGGGAGAAGACCCCGGAGAGTGGGAGAAGACCCCCCCGCCGCCGAAGACGTCGAAAGAAGCCCGCCGGGTGGTGGGCGCTTTTATCAAAGCGCCCCCCGGCGGCGGAAGAGAACCAGACGGCGGCACCCACCCCCCACAGAAGCCCGCCGGGGGGGGCGCTTTTATAAAAGCGATCATACACACCCCCCCCCCGGCGGCCAACTAATAAAATATTTCAATACCCTGTGTGTTTTATTTGTGTTTACACTTTGTATTTGCAGGTGAATGGGTAGGGGTACAATGTACCCCATACTCATTCACTTAGGGTGGGGGGCCGGTATCTGGGGGCCCCCTTATTAAAGGGGGCTTCCAGATTCCGATAAGCCTCCCGCCCGCATACCCCGACAACCAACGGCCAGGGTTGTCGGGAAGGGGCCCTGTCCTCATCAACATGGGGACAGGGTGCTCTGGGGTGGGGGGCCGCAGTGCGCCCCCTGCCCCAGAGCACCTGACCCCCCCATGTTGAGGGCATGCTGCCCGGTACGGCTCAGGAGGGGGGGGCGCTCGCTCGCCCCCACTCCCTTCCTGACCGGCCGGCCGGCGTGCTTTGGATACCGGTCTGTTATGGATTGTGGGGGGACCCCCACGCCGTTTTTTCGGCGTAGGGGGTCTCCTTACAACCCATAACCGACCTAAGGGCCCGTTATGCTCCTGAGGGGGGAACCCATGCCGGATTTTTCTTTAAAAATCCGGCGGGGATTTCTCGTTCAGGATTCATAACAAACTCCGCCCACGTGTAGAATTGGCGGGAATCCGCGTCGGATTCCCGTCGCTTCTATGATGGCTTTGTCTCCATCGCGGCAAGCCAGCTCGGCGCTGGCTCCCGCGATGGGGCTCGTAGGTGGTCAATCTCGCCGAGAAAGGGAGCGAGATTGACACAATATCCCAGTCACCTACTGTACATTGTGTTTATGGCTGCATACAAGAGAGGGGCTGGCAGTTTTACTTCTTAGGCCGCGTACACACGATCGAATTTGTCCGCTCAAACTGGTCCGATGGACCAGTTCAGCGGACAAATCCGATTGTGTGTACGGGCTAGCGGACATGTCTGACCAGCGGACAAATTTTAAAACATGCTTTAAAATTTGTCCGCCGGCGACATGTCCGTCGGATATGTCCGCTGGTCAGTACACTCACCAGCGGACATATCTGCCCGCACACGCGTCGTATGGATGCAACGCATGCGTGGAAGTTGTTTACTTCCTGGTGTGGTGACGTGGCGGCGTCAATGTCACTGCTACGTCACCGCGCTGTCTGCCGGCGGGGATTTTGATCCGATGGTGTGTACAGCCATCGGACCAAAACAGCCCGGCGGACATATCCGATGGAAACGGTCCGAGGACCGTTTCCATCGGATATATTCGATCGTGTGTACAAGGCCTTAAAGGTTACAACCACTTTAACTGCAAATCGTTACAGCTGGCCAGACAAACCAAACATAACAATAAACATTTTTTTTAAATTGTAAGTAGCCTGCTTCAGTGCTCTCTTCTCTTGCTGAACTGCCCTAGGCAGAGGACCTTATGGCAAATATGGACCCCGTCTATGTGGTTAATTGTCGTTTGCTAGGTTAGGGTGTGTTCTTATTTAATCCACTTTGAAAGCTGAAAGCTGCCGCCAGATTTATTCTTTCCTCATCTGACCTTCAAATCCAGAAAAAGATGACTCGGCAAGTAGTGCCCTACATATATTTACATATATGACCTCCTATGGAATGTACAGTATATTAAAATGTCTAAATAAAGACAAGGCTTCCCAGGAGGTTACTCAAATCCTTCTTGTATGAACTGAGAGAACCATGCTTCCTCAGAGTAGCTGAAAACCTGAAAGGCGGTGACAAGCAGCTCATCAGTTTGTATTCAGCAAAAAAGTTTTGTGGGGTAAGCATTTCAAAATAATTGTATGACCAAATAAAAAAGAAAACTCAGAAATATGGGAAGGTGAAAGACATATTTTTGCTCAGTGATAAGGGCTTTCACTATAAATCATGTTTTAAATCTGGCACACACAAATAAAAACATCAGTTGCAGCTTTAAATAATTGATTTCACTGCTACACATGAAATATGTTACTTCTATATATGATGCTCCACACTCCAGAGAACAAACATCCCAGGATTTTTAGGCTGGTTAAAATATACGTTTTTAGTTATTATTCTTTATTGTACTTAAAAAAAAAAATGTTTTTTCAAGGTTTTCTGGCCAGTCTGATGCCGCACTGAACAGCACTCTTTTTTTTAATGATTATTTCTTAAATTCTAAATAATAAAAAAAAAATAAATAGGTTCTACTTTAATGCATAGATCTATTTTTTTTTTATTATTATTATTAAACAAGCTGTAACACATACAAACATTAACAATTCCTTAATGTGTTCTGGCTTGAATGTTTAGTCAATTACAGGAGATTATACTACAGGTTGAGCTGCTGAACCAACAAGACAACCCAGGAGGGTTATGCAAAATATGTCTGCATAACATTTAATCTGCAGGGTGCTACAAGCCAGAAACTAACTATACTGTATCTCTTACGTTCAAACATAGGAGGGAAATAAAAAATACTGTGTACATTACTCTCCAAATATTTGCCACTTTTT